>CAUEEP010000914.1:600000-877500 GCA_958450365.1 Mesorhabditis belari
TAGTTGCAGTAAACGCAGCTACAGTAGCCCTTACAATAGTTACAGTAAACAGTACCCTAGCAGCTATAGTACCCTAGCATTTACAGTAAATCCTAAAGCATCTATAGTCGCCTATACAATTGCTAGTAATCCGGCAGTATCTACAATGAGAGCTGGATTAGAACGCTGAAACATTGACAGCTAGATTGAGTGCGTCAGAAAGAAAGTGTTTACATTTTCCAACATCGAGCACCGATAAAAGAATACAGAACTATCAATTTCCAAGAATAGGATCTCTATTCTTCATTTACAAGAACCTTTTCTTCTATTTTTCATTTTCTAGAACCATTTGACAAGCAAGTGCTCTATTTCTCTATTTCAATTCCTTTATTTCTCTATTTCAAGTGCTCTATTTCCTCTAGACAAGCAAGTCCTCTATTTCTTCATTTCCGATTCAAATTTATCCACCAAACTCGTGATATTTCTTCTAAAAATATCTTCAAACGTCAATTGTCAGCAAATCAGCAATTAACGTCAGCAATCAGCTTGTTTTTCCATATTTTTTCGAATGTTCTGAGCAATCGTTGAAAAGTTTCTGTAAAAGAGAAGTTTTTTTTGAGAGAATTCGGGGATCCGCCCTTGCTGAGTTTTAAAAAAGAAAAGAAATTCGGCGCAAAAAAGCGGCAGGAATGTTTTTTCTTTCAAAGATCACTTTCATTTGATCATCTATTTGAAAATCATTTGAGAATCTATTTTCATTAACCTTCCGTATATTTATATCTATATATAACATCTATAAATGTGTCTACATATCATAATCTACTATTGCCAAGTGTCTGTCTGTCCGCCCGGCCAAGAACTCAGCTCCTACTGAATCAATTTACATAATTTTTTCTTTATTAGATAGACAATTTTATAATTAGTTATGCATCTTAGCCATTAACTTTTAAAAAAAAATCTCGGCACACACGGGAACCGAACCCGGATTGTGTGGGGTAGAGACGGTCGCGCTACCCACTGCGCCATAGATGCATGAGGACCGCGATCGAAAATTTGCGTTTTATCAGGAATTTCTCTTTTCTTTCTGTTATTCGATTAATATTTGGCTTTTATTGGAGATTTCTCTTTTCTTTTAAGTTATTCAATTAATAGGTTGAATATTTTTAAGGAAATAGTTGTTAATAAATCGCTGGGATTGGGGAAATATTGGAGTAGGCTATTTTCGCAATTTTTTTTGCCCAACTCGCCATAACTTTCTTCTAAGTCGGCCAATCTTTATGATTTTGGTGTCATTTTGTAGATCTCAATGAGTGCAACAAAATGCTACCAAAATCATAAAGATTGGTCCACTTAGAAGAAAGTTATGGCGAGAGAAGAGAGTTGCGGGTTGCGCAAATGACTGCAAAAGATTGCGGAAATTAGTCTACCCCTTATACAGCCATTTTCTTCATTTAGAAACTTTTTTCTATTCATTGTTGACATATTTTTGTAAATTCTTCTCAATCCTTACAGGCTTTACATCATTTTATCGAAATCGCATCATTTTCTGACTTGTTTTCTTTCAATAACTTTGCTTTCAATAACTTTTCAATAACTATTTGTCTTTTTCCTGAACAACAATCCAATTTGACTCTTCCTTTTCTGCAATAAAGCCTGCAAAAGCTTAAAGATTCATGTTTTTATCAAAATCTTTGACTATTTATTGTCTAAACTTTTAGATAAATCAAATAATCATTTGAAATTAGAAGAAGAGTCTTTATTTCTTTATTTCTTTATACTTTAGACAAAGCAGCCAAGACAAACGGACAAGACAAAGCAGCCAAGACAAAGCAGACAAGTCAAAGCAGCCAAGACAAAGCAGCCAAGACAAACGGACAAGACAAAGCAGACAAGTCAAAGCAGACAAGACAAAGCAGCCAAGACAAAGCAGCCAAGACAAAGCAGACAAGACAAGGCTGAGAGACTCAATCAGTTGGGTAGGTATCCCCATACCTCCGAGGTCATTGCTATTGCTATCGGCATTTTCTGGATAATCGCTAGAAAGAACAAGGCTAACTCTTGATATTTCGATATGTAAATAGATTTTGAACAATATTTAAGTCGCAAATATCTCAATTTGTTTATTCAACAATTGTTGATCATTGAAATCATTGAAATCTTTCCTCCAGTCATTTCCCCGTCATTCTTTTGCTCAATTCCTTGTCTATTTTTCATTTTAATATATTTTAAAATCTATTTCTATTGTTATTCAATATTTTTCAGCAAAAAAAACAATGGCTTTTCAATTTATTCGAAAACTTTCATTTCACCGTAAACATTTTACTTCAGAAGAGAAGGTTTGTTGGATAAAAAGTGGCTGAAAACAAAGCAGAACGACTTTAAAGTTGAATACAATTTTAAATTGCAGTTAAGAAAGAGTTCCGCAGCAAGTTCTTCATCAACTGGATCAAATGGAATCTCAAATCAATCATTTCTCCCAAAAATCCCTCCCAATATGCTATTATTGATCTTGGATCGATTATCTTTCTTTCAACAAATCAAATTACGATCACTCAATTCAGCGATGAAGAAACATTTCGATGATAGAATTGAGCAGGTTTCATTTTGAAATTATTTGAAATTTGAACTAGGGAAGATCAAAAAGGCAGATTAAAAAGTCATCGGCGGGACTCGAACCCGGGACCTTTCGCTTAGGAAGCAGCCGTGCTAACCATTACACCACAAGGCTTTCGATCTCCCTCGCTCCAGGGGAGTTAAGTTCCCTCCTCTCTGGACAGAGAGGTTCCACACTTCTCGATTTTATGTTAGGAGACGCTCGAAAGTACCTTAGAGTACCCATTGCAGAGTCTTTCCTCCTGTGGTCTTTCCTTGCAGAGTCTTTCCTCCTGTGGTGCTCGAAAGTACCCATTGCAGAGTCTTTCCTCCTGTGGTTACCAATTGAAATTAAGGCAGATCAAAAACTTGTGCACTGCCGGGACTCGAACCCGGGACCTTTCGCTTAGTAAGCAGCTGTGCTAACCATTACACCACAACGCATTCGATCTCCCCGCTCCAGGGGGAGTTAAGTTCCCTCCTCTCTGGACAGAGAGGTTTCAAACGATACTTATTCCACTCTAAATCAAGCGCAGATTCCCGTAATTCATTTACCAAAAGATTTACCATTCATTTACCATCTAATTGTAAATAAAGATCAAACCCAACGATAAACCTTGGATTACGGTAAGTCGGGAACATTTTAAAGTGACTATCGTACCTTTTCCGACCTTTTAGCTACCTTTTTCGATCTTTTAGCTACCTTTTTCATCAAGATAAGTGAACGTAATCCTTTTGTAAACCGAAAAAGAAAAACGGTAGCTTTTCTTGACGTATTTACAGCTAGCTCTTGATATCATTTATAGATTTCCTCTATTTTAGATTACTCGCCTCGTTGTCTCAAAGAAAAGCCTGTCTTATTGTAATGATTCAAGTTGGGAAAAGCATAGAAGCGCGCAAATCGCTATTCGAATCAACGGGAATTCGGCGGAAATCGTTGTTGATGAGAAGTAAGTATTTAAAGGAAATTAGCATTTAAACTATTTAGAAATCTGTATTAGATTTAGATTTGAATTGTTTTTCTTTAGATGGACATCTCGGGATATCGAATGCGTTGTGGGATTGATGGGAGTATTCCGGAAAACCCTTCACAATGTCATCATCGATGCACCGATTGCTGAACTGGTAATTTGTTTGGATTTTATTCAAATAATAGAATCGTTTAATCATTTAACAAAGAAAACAAGGTAAATAAATCTTTAAGCGAAATATTTCTTTAATATTTCTTTAAAGAAAGATTCCTCTTTAATTCATTTAGTTTAAAGATACTAGTAAAAATTGACTCAGCTTACTAGTAAGTACTAGTAAAGCAAAGCTTGGCTTGTACTTTGACGACGCCATCTGGACTCTTATAGACGCCTTGTACTTGTAAGACTTACAAGACTGCTTGTAAGACCTAGATCCACCAGAAACTAAGCGTTTAGAAGGGCACAAAGTACAGAGCTTATTGAACAGTTTAATATGAAAACTATTCAGTTAATCGTCTCATTATCTCCATTGGATTTGCAACGATGGTACGCTTTCCAATGCTATATGAAAGTGCACAATGTATTTGAGTGAGTTTTTTCAGTCAAACTGACAGCTTTATACAGTTTTATACAGTTTTTATATAGTTTTTATATGGTTTTATATAGCTTTATATAGTCTTATATAGTTTTATATGGTTTTATATGGTTTTTATATAGTTTTATATGGTTTTATATGGTTTTTATATAGTTTTATATAGTTTTTCTACAGTTTTTATATAGTTTTTATATAGTTTTCTCCAGTTTTTATATAGTTTTATATGGTTTTATATGGTTTTTATACAGTTTTTATATAGTTTTATATAGTTTTTCTACAGTTTTATATAGTTTTTATATGTTTTATACAGTTTTCTACAGTTCTATACTAATTCTATACTAAAAAAAATCGTAAAATCTCTTTTTAAAGTGATGTAGAAGACGAGGAACAGCATGTAATCGTGGCGGGTACATCAGCGAATCCCACTGAAGTCTATTGGCCTAATGTTGAATCGTTGACGGTGAAAACCACTCGACAACAGAGTCCACATTTGGCTAGGTATTTGGCTTTATGTTAAATGATCAGAAAAAAAACCCCCGCTTAACACCAAAGCGTGGGTTGTATCACCATAGTGTAGTCAGGAGCGGGTTTGTTTACGGTTCACACAACGCGGGTTCGACTCCCCATAGTGCCACTCTTTAACTTTATCTCTTCATATATATTATATTATATTATAAAGCACAATTATCTTATATTTTATGAACTGTAAAGAGTTTTTTTTTTGACTCAAAGATGATAGAGTACAGAGGGACAGTGTTTTTTTTATATAGAATCGATTTTAAAACTCATTAAGTCGATAAGTGTACTGTGGTCAGGCTAAACTATCTAATAATTCAATAAAACAGTAATCTCAATGCCATAAACTTTCTAGAATCCTCGACTACGGTGTTGTGGTGAATCATGTGCTGAATCGGAGGCAACTCTCACATATTAAAGTCATTTACACAGATGTGCAACAAAATTTCAAAGGTTTTCATTCGCTTTCTTTTCTAAGCACTATAAATGATTAGATCTTTGAATAATGATTTTAATTTTAGGTTATTTTCCAATATCGGGGGAGCGGAAGGATTATCGGGGGAGCGAAAGGAAAATCGGGGGAGCAAATTTTGGCAGCGCTACATAGGTCCTATTTAAAATTGTGACGAACGGGAGCTTGCTTTGTTGCAAAAAGTTATCGACTCGAATTCCTCTTGAATGCTTGGGGACCTTTCGCCGTGCGCAAGTGTCACATACCCAGCGAAATAGATCTTTTCCCTTTGAGCGGACTTTCATCGATTCGCCACATTTGCAAATCCACGACTGGATGGACTCCTTTGGTGACGAAATAATCGATTGTCGTCGATTTCTTGACGCACAAATATCGCAGAAGCGCATCGTCGTTAAAGTTTTTAAAAAAAACGTTGCCGTTAAAATACAGTCCCGGAAATGCATTTTTTGAGGGGACAAAATTTGCTCCCCCGATTTTCCTTTCGCTCCCCCGATATTGGAAAAGTACCTAATTTTATATATGATTTTATAAATTTTATCATATCACTTTTTAGCACTTGCCCGAAACGTGTTTCCATTTCGTTGTTGGGCCGGTTCGGCTGGTTTTGATCATCGTTTCGATCAAGAATTTGCTGGGAAAACATTAAAGAGTTTATAAAATTAAATTCTTTAAAACTTTATAAAACATCTAAAATAAAGAAATCTCTGTAGATATATTTATATTTTTTTTTTAAAGTTTGCTGTGAATTTTTTAAAAATTAAACTTTAAACATGACCTACTTTGTGCATGCTTTTAAACGCTCACTTTCTGGCATAAAGATTGGAAAATTGTAGTCGAGAAAACGTAGTTGACAAAAAGGAATTCATTGTGCGAGAAAGTGAGTGTTTTAGGGGGAGCACAAAGTACATATCAAATGTTGAAGCGTGCATACAAATGAGTGCTTTATTTCTGTGCTTTCTATTCTTTCTCGGAAAATTGATTCATTTGCAACAATTTTCAAATGAGGAACAGCTTTTCAATAAAACTGTCTTTAGTGAAGAAACAATGTGTTATCATGAGAAAAACTACAGTCCACAAAGTACAGTTACAGTACCCGGTTGTCTCAAAATTGTCTCACAACGTTTCCAATGCTATTAAAGCTTAAAAAGGCACAGAAAAAACGAAATTTCGTAGAAAATCACAGTTTTTCTTATGAAATTAGAGAGAATGTGTAGATTTTAAAAGAAAAATATCCCGAGTACGGTACTTTAAGCCCAAACAAAATGGTGATGTTTTAGAAAAACGGAAATAGCGTCAATGATTTAGCCTTTTAAAGGAATATCTTAGAATTCTGGGTGTCAGTCTAGGCTTTTCTAGAGTTGATCGGTGTGATAAACAGCCCGGACACATTTCTCTTTCGAATGGAAGAACACTGGGCGCACGGGTGGGATCACTTCGACCCGGGGACTCGCACCCTCTTGCCATGAGACCTGGAATGGTCAGTTTTCTGGAAAAATGGAGAACAACGGCTAAATACAGATTTGGTTCCTTTTCTCTACAGATTTGGTTCCTTTTCTCTACAGATTGGGCTGCTTTCTCTACAGATTTGGTTCCTTTTCTCTACAGCTTAACAAATCCGAGCTTTACATTGAATAGAATGAAATTCAAATTCCCGAACGAACCCTGTCGACACCGGAGTTGTGTTCCCGGATCGTGTCCAGTGTTAAATCGATGAGAGTTCGATTGGCGAACTGAATATTCGTGCGGCTAAACGTGGTTTGTGATTAGTGAAGAGGGCGGAATGTTGATCTGCTTTACAGTAACCGTTACAGCAACGTTACAGTTACAGTACATGTTCACTTTCTCGACTACCGTAATCTTGGCTCAGTAATCTTGGATCTTATCCAATTTCTTCGCGGGATAAACAGCAAAAGTATCATCAGATTTAACCTTGGCCTGGACTGCCTAGCTTCTATCCTGGATCTAATATGACTTACAGGCCTAGGACCCGATTCGAAACGGCTCTGGAAAAGAGGCCAAGCTGTTACTATGATGCTAAGTACTGATAGAAGTGCTGGCTGTGATACAGGTCTGAGCTGATAGGCTGAGCTAACAGTTCTGAGCTGACAGGCCAACCCTACCCACTGAGCAGGTTAGCAAGGTTACAATGAACATTCATTCATTCAAAATGCTCTAAAGTATTGCTTTTGTCTGTTTATTTGAAACACTCACTTCTCCTCTTGCATAATTCCATGTGAAACGATTCGCTCGCAAATTTTCTCATTGAGTTTCGCCGAGAAAAGCGGAATCCCAAAAGTGACATCGATGACGACAAGAGAATCACTGAAATAAGGGCTTTATGAATATTGCTGATAGACAATTCAACAAATTTCAAGCTAACTTTTATCTTTCTTAGCATAAACAACTTTTACTTTCATTTCTTATGAAGTAGAAAAACTTGCATATCATTCTCATCCGGTTGATTGTTGTTGAGTGGTAAAGCGGCCAGGGTCAAGTATCCGCACATTTTGTCCAACGAGAGTGCCTCGCGCAATTTCGCAACGCACGGATGCTTGGTGTAATCTATGATTTCTATGATTCCTATGACTTCTATAATTTTATGATTTCTATGATTTCTATGATTTCTACAATTTCTAGAATTTCTATGAATTTCTATGTCTTCTATATATTCCGCTGAATTCTGAGAACTCTAGATGTCACTCACCTTTTCCGTCGGCTTTGGCATCGATTTCAAAAGGAAACGGCACATGAGTGAGCTGCTCTTCCCAGGTTTTCCCTGACCATTCCTAAAAAGTGACCATGTTACCGTAATCCTCGAAAATCTCGTACTTGTACAAATAGCGGTGTTGTGGTGAGCAAATCGTTGAGTAGGGTGAGCGCTGAGGCTGCGGGGATCACTTGGGGTTCGTGGGTGGACGAGGAGACGAGTAAATGGGAGGAATGGGCTGAACGGATTATGGTAGATGGGTAGATATGGGTTACGGTAGATGAATGGAATTGGCTGAAGATCACGGTCGATCTTTAGCGGCTGAACTTCTCACTTTGTGCTTTCACACACTTGGAGAACGATTTTGCAAGGTTAAGTGAGCGATCGTTTATAAGGATTGCTATAGCAAGGGGTACTGTATCAAAAAGCTACCTACGGTACTTGTTTATTAGAGTAACTAATGCATGTGGTGGATTATCCAGTTAAAAACTATTAAGACTATTAGCCAAGTTGTTCGTCTACCGTATAAGAATTTGAAAAAAAAAAGTGGCTACCTAGAAAAGTGGGCATCCGCGAGAGTCGATCACCTCGAGGCAAAAATATCGATGATGGACCACTCTGGCAAAGTGAGTAGATTGAGAGACGAAACCATGGAGAACACACCTGTAAGAAAGATTTGTATTTCCTTTTTGTAGCTTCACTTTTTACTATAAGCTAATTATTTCTTTGGTCGAGATCTCTTATCTCTCTTTTAAATAAGACTTCTAAATGGTAACAATATTGCTAACAACATTGTTAACATTGTTATTGTTATAACATTGTTAACAATGCTGTTAATCCAATGGTAACAATATTGTTTCTCCAAATTGCAGTAATGGTGAAAATTTAGCTCTGATGAGCAACGATAAATGAAGCACTTGAAGGGAATTTGAAACTTGTGACAAATCAATCAATTTTCCGAGAAAAAATTCGGAAAAAAGAGAAACAATACGAATTTTTTGACAAGGACAACAATGAAAATGAGCAACAAATAGAAAATGGACTGACGGGGATACGGTAGCAAAAAGGCAGCTGAAATTTTGGCTATCAAATTAGTTGTATTCTACATTTCCTTGGTATTTTAGCTTAATACTTTTTTTAACAAATTTGAGGGAAACCTTTTGGCGATGGCTATTCGTCAAAAAAACCTAAGAATCGAGGCTAAGGACAAGTTGAGTAATTAGACCGGGAAAGGCAGCTTAAAACTCACCTCCGGAATCGGTGGACCCAAAAATGGCAGAGAGGACAGCGGCAGGGTACATCCATCGGCTGACAATGGGGCCAAAGCGACGGCGAGACTGAAAATTGCCGTTTGATAGCCCGGCTACAGTAGGCCGGATATTGAAGCCAGAATTACAGACTGTTACCGTATCCTAGCCAGAATTCCAGACTGTTACCGTACCCTAGCCAGAATTCCAGACTGTTACCGTACCCTAGCCAGAATTCCAGACTTTTACCGTATTCTAGCCAGAATTCCAGACTATTACCGTTACAGTATGACTGTTTCCATTAGGCTTGTAATGAAAAAAATCTATCGGTACTCTTTGCCGTTGACAATTTAAGGTTTTTTGTGTTTTTCTCAGCATCAACTCTTCTATTTTGACTATTTTAATTAGCATTTGATGCAGAAGAAAATTGCGCATTGATTGATACCAAAATTAACTCAAAATGTAATTTCCATGGAAAGTTATGAGACAAAAGGTTAAGTCCTGCCGAGGTTTAGATTTTTAGCTAATAACTTTGCTTGGAAATTACATTTTGAGTTGATTTGGGTATCATTCAATGCGTAATTTTATTCTGCATCAAATGCTAATTAAAATAGTCAAAATCGAACGGTTTCTACTGAGAAAAACAGGAAAAACTTTACAGGATCGACAGAAATTTTCGTTACAAGTCTAGTTTCATCTACCTGTACGATTTGTGCAGAACACGTGTGCGACTTTGTGTATCCAACGAGAGAAGACTCTCCCCACGAACCATGTCCACCTAGAAATATCGATTTTCGGTGCATATTATTCTTTATGAACCTCATGTCCGGTGGCTTTAAGTCGTCGAAGCACATCGAGTAGGCCAATCCTGAATTAATAATTTATTAATTGAAAAATTCAGTTTTGTGATCTAAATCCACTCACGCATGCTGTGAATAGCGTGCCGCCTCGCCTTCACCAAAACGATTCACCTAAAATTAAGCCATTTATTCTAGACTCGAGTTTTCAAAGCTTACCCGATCCAGCAATTCCATGAAATCTTTGAGCTGTTCATCAGCTAATTTCCCCACCTCGAACAGGGTGACCGCATGGCCTAAAGATATTTCAGGGTTACTGTAGCTAATGCACGGGTTTTCTCTTGATAAATCGTACCTTTTAGCTGTGTGCTCAGATTTCCCATCATCAAGAAAGCGGTGAGAGTTGAGTCGAAAAGGACAGCCACTCGGCCGACACAACTACTCGTTTCGGTAGAGAGGGGACCCTGAAATGCTACTAATATTAAAATTGAAAAATAACATTAAAACGGCTTTTAAATGTATTAGATCTCTTAAAATGACTTAAAAAAGATGAGAAATTGAGCAATAAATACTTTTTATTTAGAGCAAACGATAGGTGAATTGATGAATTTTTTATTTTTTAACGGAGAAAAGACTTTCTAGACAGCCTAATACCTCCAGCGCATCCATACGAGAAAGCTAGCTTCACATATAAAACTGTCAACTATAAGTACAACTTTGTCTCGCCTAGATACACACAAAACTAATTGATCGCCTGTGGGAGTGGTAAAATGGAGCAAAAATGGACAAAATGGAGCAAAAATGAGCAAAAATGAGCAAAATGGAGCAAAATTCTTCCCCACCGGTGTCATTGAGTCCCTCGGTGAAACGGCTCGTTCCCTTGTCTCTTCATCGATCTCCTCCTCATCTCCTGGACCAGAAAGTGCCGCTGAGAGCTCACCGAGACCCGATAGAGACCCAGACATAAGTTCTTCTCTAAAAAGGTATCAAATTGATGCAATGCACTGAGCTGCTATAGAACCAAGCCGAAAATTTCTCACTGTGTATTTGAAGTGGTCATCGTGGGGGTTGTTGTGCTCCGGGTGGCCCAGGATGAGTGCAGACGAAGGCCTGAAAATTATCATAAGTTGGTTTTCTTGATACCCGGTTTAGTCTTTAGTCATCCTTAAACCTAGTCATCGACCTGAAAACCTTAAACCTAGTTATATTCTAGTGCCTGAACTGATAATAAGCTATATTCTAGCGCCAGGCTATGAGTCTGAAGCTTGTAAATTAGCCTGGGTCTTAGTCTGGGTCTGATTTTGGGGCGCAAGATTGATATGCACTTTGTTCATTTTGTCAATAGGTGTACAACGGAATATTTGAACTTTCAGCCTTCAATGGCTACTTTTTCAGGATTTCTTGCCAAAGCAGGATTCTCACTGTGTATTCTCATTCCAAAGCAGAAAAGCAGAAAAGCAGAATTTTCTAAGCTCTATCTTTTGATCTGAAAAACTCTTGAAAAAGTTGCTGTTGAAGTGGCCAAATCTCTTTTTTTCGTTGTACATCTATTAACAATCAGATCAAAAATGAACAGCTCTAATATTTGAGAAGATTTGAGCACTTTAGATTAAACCCTGGGACACGAGAAACTACAGGATTCCTCAAAATTATGGTGACGCAACTTCTTATTGAATTTTACATTGTTTACTGTACTATCCTTTCAACTTTTTTGTGATAATATTAAATAAATTGCTCATTGTTTAGATATAAAGTTAAAGAAAAGTTTCTTTACTGTCTTCATTAGCAAGAAAATACAACTGCTGATATTTTTTGAGTTTTGCAAGAGTGAAAACAAGTATTTCTCGAAGTTGTTGTTTCTTTTGAGACTTCTAAAAATCACTTTTCGAGTCGTTGGACAAAAAAACAGCATTTTTTAACGATTTTCTTTAAAATTTTCGTTAGAAACCAGTGTTAAAATTGTTTAGTCGCTCAAAAAATAGTTGTTTCCACTTTAAAACTATCAAAAAAAACTTTGGCGACTGTATTTTCTTGCTGCTGAAGTCTAACAATGGCTAATTTTGCTTCAACTTTATGTCTAAAAATGAGAAAAGTGAGTAATCGATCGATTAACTAAAAAGGTTGAAAAGATAAGGCAGAAAACAATACAAATTTATGGACAAAGTACAGGGACAAAATTATGGTGATTCTTGTTGTATTGTTATTGTATTGGTGTTGTCAATACAATCCTAATACAACAAGAATCACCATAATTTTGTCCCTGTACCTCGGTCAACTCACCCTCAATTCCGGTAACCCTTTTCCTCGCGAAGCCAAGTCGACAAAAGACGGAGATCGCATTTTTCACCAATTGCCCATCAATGTGCAACATTTCCGAGATCTGAGAAAATAGAATTTTAAAAATGCAGCCAATAGGAAAGCACCTCTTGTACCGTAGTTTGATCGTCGATTGCGACGAAAATTTTATACAACAGTGTCTCGAAGTAGTCACCGAGGACACGATTCATCACGAAACCGTCAAGAGGAGCGACTGGAATTGAGAATTTAACGGAAAATAGAAGAATTCTTAGTACCGTATACATAATCACAATCCTCCACCGGCACATCCAAATAGACTAAACCAGCGTTGAATAGATTTTGAATAATGAATAGATCCTGAGTGCCGGCTGTCTAAAATATGGATTGATTACCATAGCATGTAATCGTTTACCTGTGGTCCGTCATCAAGCAAGAGATCGACAAGAGCTCGTTCCAGTGTAGGCAGACTCTGAAAATGAGTTGAAGTCGAAAAATGAGTACTGTAGTTTGTTTTAGGTTTAAAAGTATACTACTGTACTGCATTTATTCACAATTCTCACCCTGACATCAGCTTCGAGAATATTCCCTGGACATACACGCCACCACGCATCGATTGTTAACTGAATTGATTGGGTACTATAAAAAAAGCCTTGGTTTAGATTAGACTTTAGGAAATTCCAACCCGAACCTAATTCCATCTTCGTTTTCTTGGCCGATTCATGACCGACTAATGGCCGACTAATGGCTGATTCATGACCGATTAATGGCCGATTCATGACCGATTAATGACCGATTCATGGCCGATTCATGGCTAATTGCTCTGAAGTTTTATTTACAGATAGACATTTTCAGCTCGTAGACAAAATTTCAGAGCAATCGGCCAAGAAACGGCCAAGAAAACGAAGGTGGAATTAGGTTTGGGTTGGAATTTTCCTATTTCTAGTCTAGTCTGGACCACAGTAGCAAATTATAGAAAACTCACGTTGACGGGTTTTGCGGTAACAACTCTCGAATCGGCTTATTTCGTCGGAAGAGGCGACGATTTGATCTGATAATTTTATATGCATGGTTTAATCCGGGCCAGGCCAGGCTAGTCCAGGGTATAAACCTGACCAGCATCAGGGCAGGAATGACTTCTGGTTATCCACTCTAATCCCAAAAACAAACTTGTTTTGATTCATGATATCGATGTACTGATTGCGGCCGATTCCCAGCAAACGCACCGCATCGGCGGCTGTGAAATTCGGCAACGAGTCGTACGATTTCTCCGAGACGATCATTTCCTGGAATTTGAGTGTTAGAATCTTTTGCGTAAAATGTATCTATCGTAGCCGATTAAGATTGAAACAAAACATAAAATATGCAAATTAAACCTCAAATGCTTATTGGGTAAATGCAAATAGATTTAATAAAGTGGCAGTTTAGCCAATTTAACCATTCTTTTTAAATCTATGACCGATTTTAACCGTGTTCTTCTTAGTTCTGCTTAGCGTTTTTGTTTATCTTCTTTTCTTTTCTCAATGTTGGTGCTCTTGCTTGATCTCCGCATAATCTTGTAGCCAAAAAGTGTCATCTAATTGCTATCTAAATACACAAGAAGTTGACAAATTTCGTTGATTTACCGTATATGCATGGATTCATTTTTATGATTTGTTTAAAAGCCAACATTCAATGCAACAGTCGATATCACTATAACAGAAATTGCACGAATAAGTAAAATTTTGGTTGATTAGTTGCATTTTGTTATGACTCAAGTAGTCTGTTTGCATTTAACATTCATTTTTTTGTTCTTATGGTTCATTTTGTTATGTTTCAAGTCCTAATAAACTTTAAAAAGAGAAAAAGCGAGAAATGATGAAGCATTTCATCTAAAGAAACATTTAGAAAGATCTAAAGAAACAGTAGAAAGACTACACAATTAGTATTTGAGGTTTAATTTGCATATCTAAGAGCGTTTCATGTTTTAATCTTAATCAGCTGAAAAATTACAAGAAAAGGTCAACGGGCTGAGCCGGTCAAAAGCTAGGCAACCTATACTTTAGACTTTAGACGCTTACAACTCCTGGCAGATTGTCATTTAGTAAAAACCGAATATATGTTCGGAATCAGCATAAAATTCTGCGTCGAATGGTATAGGTCGCATAGCATTTGACCGGTTCAGCCAATTGGCCTTCCCTTGTTAATCGGCTACATATCCACAAACGTACACAAAAAATGTTGATGTAGTACTGGAAAGGGGTCAATCGGAGCTCCTTGACGACGATATCGGATAAATGATACGGGAAGAGCATCACATGGCTTTCACTGTACTTCATCACAATGTCATAGTAGGTTTCCTCACTTTTCTTCACGTGGCGAACTGGAAATTGCTGCATTCATGGACTTTACAGCAAAAATCTCTCACCCAAATTCCCCTTGTATCGGAGCTGATTCCGGACCGAGTACTCCAGCACGAGTTTGTCGTATTCACGTTGCGATTTTCCAAGTAAAACCTAAAAATTTTCGATTTTTATCCATCTTTGAATGAGAGATTCATCTTTAGAGTGAATGTCACTCTAAAGAATCTAAAGAAAAAAGAAGGCTCACCTGCACATTTTCGGGCAACTTTGCCCACGGCACGTTGTCACGGATGAACTGTTCGATGTCCATTTTGTGAGATTTCCCGGTTGGAAAATCGAAAATCTCAATTTTATGACTTCCAGAACTTCTTATTGGAGTTGAAAGGTTAAAAGAAAAAGAACAAAGAAAAGGGGTAGTTATTTCCGCCAAATTTTTTGTGCAAAGTACATTTGCGGAATTTTTTTCCGCAAAAGAAATTTTGGGGGGGGGGGGGGGGGGGAAAGAGAAAAATCGACCATTTTCTGTAATTTGACTCCTTTTGTCTTTCAAATATTATTAAAATAATTGAAAAAGGGGCCATTCGCGCAACTTTTCAACACATTTTCAACGAAGGTCTTTCACACAACTTTTTTTAAACACTTTTTACAACTTTTCCCAAGTTTTTCACTATTTCGCTAGTAATTTTGAAGTTTAGTACTATACTTTTGAAGTACCGGCCCCAACTGCCCCCCGAAGTACCGCCCAAAAGTGTCCCCATTTCCATTTCAAGTGCTTAAATGGGCCCTCGACGCGAGAAGTGATCAACAAGAGAGTGCGAGCAGCGGAGCAACATCTACAGCCTTAATTAAACGAGCTACACCCAGTAGCTATCACCCAGTTAGCTAAAAGAGTTGGCAAAAAAGGAGCAAAGACAGCTTGGCCAGACGCAATAGACCTGACCCTTTTCGGTAAGAAAACATTTTCCATCAAGATTCTTCTTTCATGCTTTAAACTATGCATTTAGGTTCGAATTTCCGCCGCGAGGACACGTGCGAGCCGCAATCAAGTACAATCAAGGTGATCCACTTGCATACAAGATTTTCGCGCATGATGTGGGAATTGAATTACTATAACAGGTTTTTTTTTGGTTTTCATTTCGAAATGCATTTATTTTTTCGGAAACATTCTTGGGCAGCGGACTCGACTTTTGTCAGCTCTTTATTGTCGGGGCACAGTTATTAAGTTTTTTATCTTCTTTGAAACAAATTTTTTAGACTGACCAAATTTTTGTTCCATGTGTGTTCGCCTTTTTGAGCTCAAAAGATGCGTCAACTTACAATTATTTTTGATTACCTCTTAGGCCAAGGAGTCAATCCACCAATTAAATTAATGACAGGTTTTTGTGGTACCTTAAACGTTAATTTGTAATTTAAATTTTGAGCTTGGGATTTATGCGGGTTACAAAATGACCTATGGAGTCACTGAGCATCATTTTTGTTGCTTTCACTTCTTCCAAAATGTCCTGAAACGAATAAAGGTTTTTAGTTTTTAAATAAAAAAAATTATTTGTTTAAAAATTTGGATTCCAAAGCCTCGTTCAGACACCGTTCGGGAAAACGCATATCCAATCAATAATGGCTCTCGCTTTTATTGACCCAACTGAAGTTGTTGTCTACTTTGAAGAAGTAAAGAAATCAACTTTGCAAACGGCTGCTCCCCATTTGCAACGTGCAACAATGTTTATCAATCGTTTCAATCTTGCAATAGCCAATAATCTCACTCTTGGACAGAATTACCCGCAAAAGAAAACCACGGTAGCCCGTCAAAGGAAACGTTTTACTGCTGTTAGTAATGGACGCTTACCTGGTTGTGATCACGTTCAGCACTTGTCCCAGCTTCTTGTTTACATTAGAAAAGGCTAATTGTTCTTATCTTTTTCCGTTTTGTGGTTAATTATTTATTTATTTGAATAAATTTTAATAAAAAACAAAGCTTGTGATATTGGAAATAAAGCTGAGAAAAAAGCCAGACAAGGTGAAAAAGTGCTATGGAAGTTTTTAAGATGTTGGTAAAAGTTATGAAAAAAGTGCTTAAAAACGTTATCGAAAAACCTTTGTTAAAATGTGTTGAAAAGTTACGCAAATGCCCTCTTCGCGCAAAAAAAGTTGCGCAAACGACTCCCTTTGCGCGAAAAAAGCGCAAAAAATTTGGCGGAAAGTAACCACCCCACAAAAAAAGAAAAAGAAAGAAGTTGTCTTAGATGAAAAGCTTCTCATAAAGCTATTCAGTTATTCGACTGAATACGTGCAAACGCAACGCGCCAAAAGACGCCCGGATTTTGCGGTCGGTGTCATGAAACGAGCCACGTTCAAAAAAAAGCTTCACCACTCAAACTTCAAAATTTCTAGATTACTGCTTATGCGTTGTTTTTAATTTTTCCGTTAAGGTTAGAGCTAAAACTTGTTTAAGTAGTTAAAGTTTTCATTTCGCCACCCTTTAAAGCCCTTCACTTGGATATTGATTAGTTACGTTTTAACCCGGTTCTCTCCTCCGAACTGACAAAGTTGCCCGTTTTTCAAGCCTCCTTCTCGTACTCTCGAGCTAAAATCGATACTTTTAAACTTTATCCCCCTCCAAACACCAAGCAAAATTTTTTGAATGCTTTAAATGCACAGTGACATTTGCATTTGAATTGGCATGTATTAAATTTTTGAAATTTTCTGATTTTGGGGGGCAACGTAAAAAGTTAAAACAATTTAGATTGTGGCATTTAGCAAACTAGTAAGATAGATAGTAGACAAAAGCCTCGAGTCACGAGTCGACTCGGTGATTCGACTCGAATATCCGACAAAATTTTTGAAAAGTACCCAAATTCGTTAAGCTGTTCATTATTAACCGCGGTTTTTTCGTTTTGTTTTGTTTTGTTTCTTTGAATTCATCACTAATCTTTTTTAGAAGATCAACGATGGAAGAGCAGGAAGAAAGATGTGTCCTGCTGATCCAAGAAGCACACGAGAAAGTCGAAGCCGGTCAACTCGACGAGGGAATTGCGCGACTACTGCAAGCAGTCTCGATCGCGGAAAACGGAGAGCTCCGAGCGAGCCTTTATGCGGAGGTTGGTTTGGCTTTGATTTTGTTCGAGCAGTAAAGGTGTAAACTAACTGCAATCGTTAACTTGGTAGGGTCTTTCAATTGAAGTTCTAAATTGTTTATTTTAGTGCGCGAACTTTTACGAGATGAAGGCCAATGCTTCCAAGGACAAGACGGAGAAGCATGAAGCAATTCGAGAAGCGATGCGGATGCTGGAAATGGAAAAAGAGCTATACATCATTCTGAAAGTATAATTTTTTTTCTTTAGCAGAAACCAACTTTCTTTTTAGAACAACGCCAATCAAATGAAGACGCTCTACGTGCTGGGTGAATTGGCGGAAGTGAACGACTCATTGGAAGCGATTATCTACTATCAACAAGCTATCGACATTGCGAAGACGATTGAAAATAAGGTTTGTTTTAAGGCCAAAAATTGAAACTGCATTGAAACAGTTAAAAGTTTTCTATTAGGAAATGGAATGCTTGTCGCAGCGATCACTTGGCAATTTTCATCGACGAAAGGGAATGCACGTTAAGCGACAATTCGCCAATTTGGTAAGTTTCAATGTGTGAAAAGGGCTGATGTACGATGTTAAAATTTCAATAGTCTTTCTAGGTTACGTTAATGGGTTGATGGTTTTGCAACCACTTGCAAAGTTTTTCTTTAGCAATCTGTGCAATGCGAAGAAGGAAACCCAGCCGACGAGTTCTACAAAAAGGCGATCACCCACTTGGAGCAGGCGTTCACCATCGCCAAAGAAGAGCAATTCGAGGAGGAGATCGGATCGATCACTGGAGACTTGGCCGACTGCTATGCACAGCTGCGAGAGTACGAACGGGCAAAGATTCTCTTTACTGAGGTAAGTTTGAAGGATGTTGCAGGCTATCATCTTGGTACGGCTAATCAGAGTTAGTGACGAGATCTATGAGGCTTCGTGAAGTTAATACATACTATATTACTTGTTTAGCGTCTCCGAATGGCCGATGACATGAAAGACCGAGTGGCGATGAGACGGGCCTACGACTCCTTGGGAAACATCTGCTTGGCGAGCAGGGACTTTCGTGGCGCCATTCAGTGAGTTTCATTTTGAGCATTATATGTTGTGGTTATTTAGAAACTACCGGGTAGCGCTTGCGTTGGCAACTGAGTTGGGCGACAAAGTAGCAATGGGACGACACTACATGTCGTTGGCAAGCGCCTGTGCGGATGAAAACCAACTCGAAGAAGGTAAGCAACATTGATTTGCAATAATTATTTCCTTTAAGCCACCGACTACTACGTCAAGTCAATAAAAGAGAACAGGGAATGTGGAAATCTGTCAGGAGAATGCAAGGTAAACTTAACCCTTCAAATTTTTAATCGAATCTTTTAGGCGTACAAGGAGTTGGGGCGTTTGATGGTGACTGAAGGAGCTTTTCCACGAGCCGGCTACTTTTACGCAGTGAATAGGCGGTTGTCAAAAAAGGTAATGTTTTGAAAGGAGTTTGTAGGATGGGCAATGCTGCAAGAAGTTAAACTCTAGGTCTTTGAAAAGTAGCTACACTGAATTTTTTTTAATACATTTTTTTTTAGATTGGCGACAAGGAACAACAAAGTGCCGCCCATGAACAATTGCACGATTTGAAAGCGCAAAGAAAAGTCGATGTGGAAGAGGGCAAGCTCGTTTTGGATTCGTCGGCCGATCCCACTCCATACACAATAAACTTGTCCGAATCGCTTCGCTCACTATTTCTGGAAGATGTCGAGGCGGGAAAGTGAGTGCATTTTTTTGGTTGAATTTTATCCAATTTTATTTAGTTGTAACGATTTTTCTGCAAACATTTTCTCGGAGACGCAGTCTTTCAATCATTCGATGAGCAGCTTAGGAAATCAGGTAAAGTTCAAGAAGTAAAAAGGTGAATATGAATGTTTTTTTATTAGAATCATCGCCTCGTCCAACCACGACAAGCTGATCTCTTCGACTTAATCGAACAGATGTCATCTCGACTTGATGATCAACGCGTTGAAATGCCGTCAATTGGAGTTGTTGGACGTCCATCGCTTGTCTCCATCTCATCAGCACCAAATCAACTCGTACACAGGCGACAATCATCGGTATTAAAGCGAGTGAAAAGCTCCCTCTTCGGATCCAAGACGGCCTTGACTCCACAAATGAATAAGAAGAAAGGGTAGGTGCTTGTGGCAACGATACTTTACCTTTGTAATATAGCTTAATGCAATAAAGAATAACTTTTCCTTTTTAGATCACTTCTCTCCGTAAAATCGACAAAATCGCTGCGCGCCTTCTTCGACAGAAGTAAATCGCGGTCTTCACTCCGATCAGAGACAGGAAGCATGCCAATTCCAAAATTGGAACTAGAGATATCGAGAAGTGGATCGGGAAAAATGGATGGAGGTAAGTGATATTGAAAAAAGATAGAATAAATATTCTTTTTAGGTTTGTTCCGAGTGCCAGAAGTGCCGATGAGAGATGCCAATCGAAAGACGCCATCTTCATCAAAACGATTCGGCGACGGATCGGCCAGCAATCAAAACCGGTGGTCACCACAAAGCATTGGATCTTTTGCTAGGTAAGAACTTAAATTTATCATGACTTTGCTCTCTTGTGGACCTTTATAGTTACTTTTGTTTAGTCATGGCTCAAGCTTGGACAACGCGTCAATGCTTGAAGAAATTGAGGGTGAAGAGGCCGGAGAGCAACGAATACCATTTGCGACAAGCACTCCTGTTGCACCGCCTAGGAAAAACAAGTGTAAGTTTGAAACCTTAGTTAGTACTTTACATTTAAATGACTTGTAGGTTTAAAGCATTAGATGTCCATTCAACTTTCAATAAAACTTTTTCATTTAGTGAATCGAAGCACATCAGTACCTATGGCGAACATAGATGAAGTGGACGACATTGAGAACGAGCCACCAATTGGATCAGTGCCCGAAATCGATCTGAAAGACGGCGAGAAAAAGAAGAAACGAGCAATTCCATCATTTCCGCGCTTCTCGTTGACGAATCTCGGCTTTGGCAAGAAGAAATCGAGGGATGAACAAGCGTCACCACAACAACAATAGGCTTTATTTCGAGATCTTTTTGTGTGTTCTTTGTACTTCTGTGTCATTGTAGACCGTCTTTGTCCTTGCCACCATTGCTCATTTTCAGAAATCTCACTTGTTTGCTTTCTTTCTTGATTTCGTTTGCGTGGCTTTCTCATCATTCTTATGGGGCTTCCTTTGCGTATTTGTGTATACTCATCTCATTTCTAGCCTCCATTATTTTTGATCTGTGCCCAAAATTTTTGTCTTTATCTATTCATTAAAGTTTTGTTTGTATGAACGTTTTTATGTGTGGCGATCGATTTGGGTGTTCTCTTCGTCAATTTCTATGGTTTCAATAAACATATATTTTTGAAATGTATTTGCTCTACTGAAAGTGAAATGGTAGCTCCGAGAATCTTTGAAAAACTGGAAATTTGCGAGATGTTGTTGAAAATTTGGCTGAATTGTTTTGGAAAAAGTATCAATTTTTCTATTTTAGCCGAAATGGATCGACGTGGCTTTTGGGGAGAAGGGCCAAGGCCCGGGCCCGGGCCAGCCTTCCCACCAGGTCCACCAAACCCTTGGGGTCTACCCCCGCGGGACCCCCGATGGGACGATTTGGGCCGGTACCCGCAACAAGGCGAGTCACGCGGTGGGCCGATGATGGGTGGACATTCGTGGCGAAGGGGCGGACCACCACCCCCGCCCCCGGTGATGATGGGCAGAGGCAGGGCACGACCGTCACCCTGGGCACCAATGGGACCGCCGCCACCATATGCGAGGTTCGTTTTTGTCTGTAGAAAGTAAAATATTGATCACTAGATATAAACCTCTACCTAGACATTCGCCGTGGGAAGACTTGAATCCGTACCTGACATTTACTGTAAGGCTCATGAGTGCTTATATCGTTTAAAGTTGCGCCTCTAAATCCCTTTCAGTGCTCTTAAAGTAATTCGTATAATTCTTATCACGAAATTTAAGTCTTTCGTTTTAGGGGAGGATACGGCGTCTACGGCCATGGTGGACCAGTTTCGTCGTGGCGCTTCGATCGGTTGGTTTTTGGGTGACTAACTTGGTAGCTCGAAAAGATGAGACTCTTGAGATCCTTTCTTTTCAGAGAACATCGGAGCGGTCCGGATCGTTTCCAAGAATTTCGCACACATGACGCCTTCCGTCCATTTCTCGACCATCAACCAAACGATTGGAGTGTGGATTCGACCCATTCGTCAACGCCCAGCTCAGCAAATGCGGGACTCTCGCAATTGGATAGAGATTTGATGAATCGGTGAGTTTATAACTTTTGAGAACCAAAACTAGTAGCGATTTACCTTAATGAATTTTGTTAATTTTTTTCATTCAGATACACCCACTGTCAACCGCTCTTCACCGATTTCAGCTCGCATCAGAAAATTGACGTGCGTTTCGAGATTTCGGCGCGTTTCATCGAGATTTCATGGACCTCTCCTCATTTACCAGGTACTGTTTTAAGTGATCAATGTATTAAAAATTTCGACAAATTTGAATAATTAATTGTTACTTGTTCAGTGAATATGAAGTACGACTACTTGTTATCAGTTGATGGTGATCGGAATATTTACAATTTGGAATTCCCGTGGCACAAAACGAAACACTCGGTGAAGACGACACCGGGAGCCGTTTACAAGGTAAGCAAATGGAGAAGTTTTATCAAAATTTGCAGCTTTTTTTTAGTTCACGTTGAGTTGCAAGGCACACGATGGACGAATTTTGGCACAAACGAGTAAAGAAGTGAAAGCGGGTTGGTGATTTTGAATGGAAAAAACTTCTAAGTTCCAGAATGCGAACTTTAAGCTAAATTTATCTTTTTAGTCTTTTCAATGGATGAATTAAGGCGACTACACGCGAGGGCCGTCGATTTGAATGGAAATGATATGCACAGTTTTCGCTTTTTGTACAGGTAACGCTATTTTTTTGTCTTAAATTTTTCAATTTAGATGTAAACCACAATCATATTGGAACGATATCTACACGAATTGTCGCGGAATGATGGAACCGTATGCAAAAGATAACAATGGACAACCGTCGAATGCGATCAATGGAGCGATATCGGGTAAAATGATTCGGCTTTGGGATCTAACTACGGGCCTGTGGTTTCTTTCACCAATCTTTGAGCCACTCACTAACGTTGTGAGACAAACTATAGTCAGTCAAATTTACTCGCGGTTTACCATATTCATTTTTTCATTTCTAGGTCTTTTCTTCTCCGCTCGTCTTTTTCACGGCGAATTGCCTCCTAGTAGTCCATTCGGTGATCGACGATTGCGCGTTGAGGCACCATTTTTGCTTGACACAAGGAAACATACGTGAGTTTGACCAAGTAAAATGTATCAAAGATACAAATTTTTTTTGCCAAATAACAGTACTCAAAGATACAGAATAGACGTGTTTAGAACTTTCGCCAACGATTTTTTCAAGAAATAGTTACAGTGCGTAGAACGGATGAGAAAACCACGCCGCGTACACCTCGGTGACCAATTCAATTTCAATTTTAGAATGTATTTTGCCGATTTCTACTGCAATAATGCGCTCCACTATGTGACGATCGTGATTTGCGTTCGGGATTCGATGACAGATCGGTAAAAAAATAAGAGTTTGGTCTAATTTCGTTAATTTTCAGGTTTTGCGCCCCTCGTCTAATCCGTTTGAATCCGGAAACGAATCCGTTTGTGAAAATACAGGTTCGGAATGGGTAGCTTCAAGAATTTTTTATTTTAGTACTATCCGCCGAGCCGAAATTTGCCTGAAGGTGGACACGAGTATTTCATTAATAAGGTAAAACATGCAATGTTGGGCAATTGAACCGATTTCAGAACGTTTGGGTCGAGGTTTTCTACACGGAATCAATTGATATCAATGTACGACAACTCGATCATATACAGGCAACAGGTGGGAAGATTTTAGATGTTCAAATGGTAACAGACTGATAGTTTCAGTAAAATATATCTAAAGAAAGTTTTATCAAGGAAATTAAACAAGCCTAGGTTTTAAACCTTTTTCTATTTTCAGGAATGGGTACTTCTCGGATTGGCGGTTTACCTAATAACAAGTACTGCGAGTTGTGCAATTTGTATCCGTTGAGGAAACCGGGAAGTGGTGAAGTCAATGATGAGGTGAGGTTTAGGTAAAAACAACAGCAGATCAAAATATGACAGGTTCTTGGCATTGTAGAGCTCTAAAACATAAAACCAACTTTGTTAGCCAAAATTTATTCTTTAGAATGACGATTATTTCACCGAGCTCACACCGAGAGAATCGACGATCATGTTGTGTAACTCGTTGCATCAAATCAAAGTGAGTGAAGAGTTTGGTCCCTTTGGTATAAGCGATTTTAGGTAATTGAGTCGATTTTAGCATCCAAATTCCTCATTGAACCAAATCAGCTAGAATCTTGGGGAATAACATGTTATTGATCTTCATTTTTATGCATTATGGGATAAATTGGACAATTGAGCCGACTTATTGCTTCAAATACCTTAAACTAAATTAGATCATAAATCATAAATTTGATAGGAATAAAGTTCTGTTGACTCTTCTAAGATACTTTTTCCAGGATTCAATCGGCGAGGATTGGGCTGAGGTGGTGGGCACAGTGTGTCATCTCGTCGATCAAACATGCGAGCAAATGGAGAACGATTTTGGAGTGGCTGTGAGTGATTTTTGATTCAAGTATAAAATTTTTATCGTTTAGGATGCCGAGCAGCGCTCGATCGAACGTTTAAACAAAACCATGGAAGAAATGAGGGAACAAGTCGAGTTGTGCTCGGATATTGAGGTGAGTAGACATTTTTAGTTTGCTGTAAAATTGAATGCCGAGCCTTGTTGAATAAAATTCTAATTAAGGTACAAGCGATCGCCGACGATATTCAACAAATGGTCGAACGATTCAAGGAACAACGACAGGTATTTTCGAAAATTGAGGATACCCATTGATCGATCGTTCTGAATAAAACGAAACGAGCGATTCATTTTGCATTTTTACTAGCCTAAGCTTGTGAAAATCCCATCACCTTGTTCACCACATAACTTAAGTTACAGTGGGAAAAGGGTTTACGATTTTATTATTCAATCAATCCATCATTTTTTCCAGCAATTCCTCGACCTCCTCGCCGGGATGGATGCCACAAAGCGTTCCCTTCTCCCATCAACAACATCTCAACCACCATACCAACAACAGCAAAGATCAATCGCCTTGGCACATCGAAAACATCGGATTCCCGCTTGATTCAGTTATTATTTTCATGTATGCAAATCATTATTATTTTAGTCAATTGTATGTTTCATTTTGTAAAGATTTTTGTTTAACCGATTCTCTTGTCTAGCTCTGGTCTTTTTAGGGTTAAAATTTTACTAATTTATGTGATTGGTGCTTTTTGTTATTAATTTTTGTTGCTGGATGTAAATAAATCACTTGAGTTATCGCTTGAGATTTGGTGAAGAAAATCGCAAAATTCGATCGGTTTTTGTCTATCAAAGTTTGAAAAATTAGGCTGTTTATACAAAAGTGACCATTTTCGTTCCATAGCATGGAGTTTTCCTTCTATTTCCTCTAAAATTGGATAATTTTTGATTTCAAATACTCTAGAGAGTCAATGTCAATCCAAAATCCGTCTCCGATGAACGATTTCCTCAGATGGGCTGACGAGAAAGGAGTGAAAGCTGAGGGAATCGAGATAAAAGAGGCAGAGCCGGTGAGTGTCAATGAGATTTTACCCGGACAGAACGTGCTTTAAAATTTACATCTACATTCTGTTGGCTGAATGGCTTTAAATCTTGTGAGACACTTTAACTAAATTCATTTATTCCCCAAAAGTTGAAACGTTTTAGTAGGCATCATAGTCACATATGAGATTCAATAGGCTATTTCATTGAATGCCAAACTATTTTCTCTCTACAGGGTGCCGGCTTCGGTGTGTTCTCTCATCGTGTGCATCCACCCGAATCCCTTCTCATTCGTTTGCCCCATTCACTTCTCATCACCGCCGGATCGGTGGCCGATATCGGAAAATACAAGACGATCATCGAAATGAACAGGTAAACGAATATTGTTGTTAGACTTAAAATAACAAATTTCACTGAATATCCAAAAATTCCTTTGCTTTCAGCGAAAAACCGAAGCCTTTCGAACTCCTGACGCTATTCTTTTGTCTCGAGAATCCGGATGACTCTCCATATGGACCGTATCTTCGAATTTTGCCAAAAGTGTGTGATTTTCATGCAAAACTTTGTCAATTTAAGCCTAATTTAAGTCTTTCGACACCCCAATCGCGCAAGGGATTTCTTTTGACGTGAACGAGGTGGGATTTTGAAATTTCCAAGGAAAATATAAGTTTCCTCGATTTTCCAGATTCCTTTGATTACCCGCGGCTTTTATGAGCTACAATTACAAGAATTGGAAACCGTCTGGGAAAAAGTGTGTTGTATTTTCATTTAATATCTTTTAAAGCGTGCAAATTTTCGAGATTTTCCATCTCTTAGGTCCAAAATCTATGCAAAAACTCCGGATTCGAGGTCGAGCATGAGAAATTTCTCTGGGCATGGCATGTGGTGAATACTAGGTGAGAGTTGCGGGGAAATTTGAAGCAAAATGCAAATTATGGATGCACACAAGATATAGGTGTTGCTGATCAACCTTGGTGCTGAGTCCTAAAGCCACCAAAATGTTTTGCTAAAACTAAAAATAGTTTTCTAATGCATTTCTCTCTTTAGATGCATCTATTTGGAGAACCCGACACATCCATTGATCGATTCTTCAGACGGCGATACAATTGCAGTGATTCCTTACGTCGATATGCTCAATCATGACCCTGGGGCACAGGTTTTTTTTTGTGAAACTTTCTTGAAATGTGGCTCTTTTTAGGGATTTGCTTTTTATGACAAAGTGCGCAAAGAGTACTGTGTTCGAGCGACGAAAACCGTTGCTGATGAAGAACAAGTGAGGGTTTTTGAACCTACGAAGTCACTTAAATCGGTTATTTAAATCAGAAACGGGTTTGATCATCAACCTT
Organism: Mesorhabditis belari; assembly: GCA_958450365.1. Taxonomy (NCBI): domain Eukaryota; kingdom Metazoa; phylum Nematoda; class Chromadorea; order Rhabditida; family Rhabditidae; genus Mesorhabditis; species Mesorhabditis belari. The sequence goes on from CAUEEP010000914.1 coordinate 626,655, forward strand.
TTTCGTGGAATTGCAATTGCGTATTACCCATTTTGTTCAGGTTTTCGTCTGCTATGGTCCACATGACAATGTTCGTTTATGGATCGAATACGGGTTCACGCTAAAAGAGAATCCTAATAGAAAAGTCGCCATTCCACAAGGTGAAATATGGAAAATTGCTTTAAATTGATCATTGAAATCTTGTTATTTCAGCTATTCATCAAATTTTATTTAGATCTACTCGTTGCGTTGGCGAAAAAAGTCGGAGTTGCCGTGTCCCCCGAAAACATTTCCACATTGAACGATGCCGGGCAACCAAGGTAGTTTAAGAATTTTGAGGTGAACCGTTTCCATCCGATTACTCCTTGTAAAAAGACACTTTTGCACTCTACCCAACAGTATCGATGAAAGAACTTTGTCGTTTAGTACAATCTACGCTTCTGATGAGGGTCCAAGCTGGTCACTGTCGACGAATGTGCAAATTTTGTTGATGTCAAGAGAGGAATTGTAAGGTTTTGCCTAATTGTAAGCTCATTTGATCACTCTTACAAAGTATCATGACCTTTTTTTAGAAAACGCTGGCGTGAGATCGTGTACGCCGAGGAAAATCCGAGACGGAGATCGAGAAGAAAAAGTGATGATGGAAATGAGGAGAATGAACGGCGATTGCGAGAAGAAAGAAGTATTTTGAGGGAAATGCTTCGCGAATTGGTGACATCAATACGACAAAGAGGGGAGAAAGTGAGTGATTTTGGTTTCGGATTTTCTGGAGAGGGGGCCATCGCTTCGCCTGTCGCAAGGTTAATTAAAATTTTGGGATCAGGAAAAGTTTAAAAAAGCTTAAAACATTTCTCAAACCCATTTCACTTCAATCATTTTCCCGGTTGATCCCCGAATCCGTTGGGCATGGGATGAACAAGTGGAAATCGTCGAGGAAGTGATCAAAGCGATCGACGAAATGATCGATAAATGAGGATTTTTGGCCAAAATATCCCAGATTGATTTAAGTACAATAGACCGAAGTTTAACTGAATTTGAACTTTGATCCTATTTTGACACTTGTACACACATTGTTGTAGATGTAGTTTAGCTCTAGCTCACGTTGCATTTGTTTGACGTGCTTACAGGTTTTTGCTGTTGTTTTTGAAGAGAATTTGCTCAAATAAACAGATTTGACATTGATTACATGAAAAACATAAAATAACATGTTTTTTGAAAAAAAAAAAGCAAAAATTCAAAAAGCAATAGGACTCGAAGCCGGCTATTTAATTGTTCAGTTATCCAGTTGCGTTCAGTGACCAGAAACTGTTTGAATATCAGCTTCTAACTGATCATTTGAAAAATCCACACCCAGCATTCTCATGAATGTTATCAATGTTTGTCTTTTCCTTTCCCTTTTCCCCAAATCCTCATCCATTTCCCCTATTGTCTTTTCACTCATTTCAGTCTATTCCCCCTTTCTTTTTCTCCAATGCTAATCTCATTTTCTTCTCCCCATCCATGTCCTTTCATTCCCATTCCAAAACTGAGGGTCTTTTTCAAAATGAAAACGGATCCACTCACCAATAAACAGTTGCTTTTTAAAATGCTAATTTAAAGTCTATGGTTGACAACTTTGAAATCGGCTCCGGCAGTTCGGCAACTTCTACATGTAGCCTTGATTCCAAATGGAGTGTTTTTCTTACCGTAGTCGAAGTGTGTTCCTCTTCTCTTGCAGCATCGACAAATCTCATCTTTTTCGTCTTTTCAGAGGAAAGATCCATTTGTCAGTCAAGTCAGTTCTTTTAAATGGTGAAAGGCAAAGAATTCCCTTTTGCCGAAAAATTGGTGTACTCTCATTCGAATTCCATCTGAAAAACCCTGGATTTGATTGGCTATAGCTCGAAGTTGATAGGTAATTCGGTTTTTAGCTTTGGCAAATAGGTTTTCTTGATTTTTTTACTCTTCAGAGAAAAGCAAAATCATCAATCTTTTCCAGAGCTTTACTTCCTTTTTTCCCAGGTAATCTCCGATGGGTCACTTTTGAGAGCAAATTCCACTTGTTTCTTCTTGAAATGATAAGAAAGTCTCGATTTTTTTTTAGACTCCTGATGTTAGAAGGAATGGATCAGTGTAGCGAGCTGTCCTTTTTGCTTGTACTTTGTGCTTGAAATTGCTTAAACGCAGCCCATCTGGGGCTTTGTAGCCGTAAGCTGGTTTCGCGAGGTTTTGACTGGAAACCGTTGCCCTTTACCACTGAGTTATCAATGCAAACTCAACAAATGAGCATTTTTGCTTTACAGTTTACAGATTTTTGGTTTTAGCTGCGAAACTGAGAGTTTAGCCTCCAAGCCTAAGAAAAAAACCAAAATTCCCCTCATAAAGCGCATTTTGAGCCATTTTTGACCATTTTTTTGTCCTTTTGACCTCATTTTGCTCAACATTATCTCAAAGAAATGGAGCCTTTTCTCTTTTTTTTCTTTTCTAAGGGTCATTCTGTCGGCTGAGATTTATGGGAATTCTGATGAGATCTCCTCTTTTTTTTTTAAAAATGAGTTAAGGATTTTACTATACAGTTCTGGGAGAGTTTTTTTGAAAAATCAGATCTTGAACGACAGTAATTAGTAACGACAGTAACGACAGTAACGACAGTAACGACAGTGTTCGATTCTCGTTGCCAAAAGTTTTACATTTTTTTGTCAATTGTCAAAAACGAGATGATTTTGTCATTTTTCATGATCACACTCGTTTCTAGTTTCATTTATTTATAACTCTTTCATTTCTTTTCCCACTTCCATCGATGAAAACGTGTTGAAGTGGTTGTGTCGGGAAATGGGGAAACAAAACAATAATATTCGTTGAAGAAAAGAAAAAAAAAGATGTCCATTTTATTGATTTCATTCCTTTTGCACACAAAAATTCGCTCTTTGATTTATTCCAAGGCATCAATTTGACGATTTTTCAGTAGATCTCAAATTTTTATCCAAAAAAAATTTTGTTTCCTTTGAATTTTATTTATTTTCTACATTCAATAGCTTTACTTAGCTTAGCTTAGCTTTATTTAGCTTTACTTGGCTTTACTTGGCTTTACTTGGCTTTACTTGGCTTTACTTGGCTTTACTTAGCTTATCTTCAGCTTAGCTTAGCTTTACTTAGCTTTACTTAGCTTAGCTTAGCTTTACTTAGTTTTACTTAGCTTTATTTAGCTTTATTTAGCTTTACTTAGCTTTACTTAGCTTTACTTAGCTTAGCTTAGCTTTACTTAGCTTAGCTTTACTTAACAATAGCTCAATAGCTTTGACATTTTTTGAAAACATTCTTTTTTCAAAGATTGAAAGAAAGCAATCAGACTTGGCTTCTCTCTTTGATGCCTCGTTAGTGAAATAGGGAGATTTTGTGGGGACTCTGGCATTCTTTTGGACTTTTGGAAAATTTTGTTGAACTTTGTTTTGAATTGATATTAGGGCTGGGTTTATTGGTTGATAGGTAGTTCAAATCCTGCTAAAGTAGCTGTTGAAAGATGGCAAAAAGCAGCACTTGGCCCACCAATGTTTCATATTTCATCCTTTTCTAGGATAGCTTGTGAAAATACGCAATAGCTTTTTAACGCAATAACGCAAGTTGAGCTCTTTTCATTTTTTCTAAAAAATTACGATGGTGACATACAGTCATGGAAAATGCTCAAAAATACTTGTGACAACTTTTTTATAACCTTTCGGAAAGGTTCCTAAATTTGCGTTTGAAAGTTGCTACCCAGGAGCCGCCAAGACTTTTGTCCATGACTGTAAGTGTAATTTTTTCTAGAAGTTTCTAGAATTTTCTAGTTTTTCTAGCTTTTTCTAGTTTTTCCAGACTTCTCTAAAAGTTGCGCTCCATTTTTCTGGTTTACTTGTTGATTTGTGCGCGTGCTATGTTTAAGCGTTAGATAAATTTATGCTATTATATTAATAGAATAGAATAGCTAATAGAATAGGTTTTAACAATTTGTGAAAGGTTTTTTAATCTTTTCTCGGTTTTTTACTGGTTCTACATTTAGTGATTGTTTGAATCTCTTGTTAAAATGTTTGAATTAATTAAATTTTTGAATCTTTGACTTTTTAAATTTAGGTTTAGTGGAAGGCTTTCTTAGAAAAGGTGAAAGGTAAATGAGCATCAATTTTCTTGGCATCAATTTTCTGCACTAATTGGACACACGTTTTGATCGATCGATTTCTTGTTTTGCAAATAAGGCTAGAAATCCAAAATATAGTCGGCGACGGGAGTCGAACCTGCGACCTTTGAGCCACGACCCACTTGCTGGACGAACACTCTACCAATGAGCTACGGCAGGGATAAGGTCCTATTCTGGTGTCAGTCTGACCCCAGAATAGGACCTTATCCCTTACGGCATGAAAAACATCATGAAACATGAGCGCCAGCATGGAAGGATAAATTTTACTAGTTGCCGTAGAATACAAAGTAACAGCTAGGGTAGGGCTACGGTATGTAATAGTAGGCTTACAGTAAGCCTGATGTTAGAAGGCTTACAGTAAGCCTGATGTTAGAAGGCTTACAGTAAGCCTGATCCAATACCTCGAGTACAGAGGTATTGGATTTAAATAAAATGACATGCAAATATAAAAATAGGATTACCTTGCTTTGTTACAGATCATCCACAAATCTGATGAACATACCGTACTCTTTGAAAAAAGTAGCCTTTTTCCCTGCCCCCAACTATTCACTAAAGTTTTCCTCTGTTCTCCAAAATATTCATCCATTCTTTTCCCTTTTATTTCCATATGCAAATCAGTTTATCGACTGCCCCTATTTTGTCGAATTCTTTTTCTTTTCTTTCTTTTTCTTTCCTTTTCTTTTCTTTTCTTTTCTTTTCTTTCTTTCTTTCCTTTTCTTTTCTTTTCTTTCCTTTTCTTTTCTTTCCTTTTCTTTTCTTTTCTTTCCTTTTCTTTTCTTTCCTTTTCCCCAATTTGTGGTTGTTTTCCACGGACGAGCGCCCGAAAAGGCCAATCTTTTTTGGTTTTTGAAGAAAAATGAATGAATAGAAATTTCCAGAAAATTTTTGACAATCTATAGATTCACCTTAAACATTAAACAGTAAAATACTGGAGTCTCTTTTGATTCTATTCCTAGGCTCTAAGCTAAGCCGAGGCTTTACTTACCTACCGTACTCCGGCTGCCATTCCTGGTAGTGCATTTCAAGTCTTGCGCCGCACCCTTTTTTGCGATTCCACAAAAACTATTTTAGCTAACGTCCTGGTTTCTTTTTATTAGAAAGAGCGTAGCCGAAAACCCTAAGAAACACTCCAAAAGGGCTACAGTAACTTTCAAAAAGTTTAGGAATAACGAATAAATTTTAACCGTTTTAAGTCTTGAGCCACATCTTGCTGAATTTTGTTTTGTTCGTTACGATACATTACGATCAAATCGATGCGTTTTATTCGAGGAGTTAGCTTCAGGTTTGAGTCTATTCGTCTAGGAACAGAAAGATCTTTTTTGAAAATATCGACGAATCATCCGATCGTCGCGACCCAAAATACGTCCAATTTCTCTGATCGATTTCTTGTTTTGCAAGTGCGTATCGATTTGTCCTTTGTAGTCTATCAGCTGATTAGCTGGAGCTGGAGCTGGAGCTGGAGCTATTGTACCTAAAATTAATATAAGTAAACATAAGAAGCAACAAAAAATAATCTAAAATGAATCTAAAACTGCGGCTCAAGACTTGAAACACTTAATTTATTCGTTATTCTTAACCTTTTTAAAGCTACTGTAGCCCTTATGGAGTGTTTTTAGGGTTTTCGGCTACGCTCTTTCTAATAAAAAAGAAACCAGGACGCTAGCTAAAATCGTTTTTGTGAAATCGCAAAAAAGGGTAAGACTTGAAACGCACCTTCTTTTTAAATTTGCTATTTGCTTTTTGTATTTGCTGGATCTTTGCCCTGGGCCTTGTAAACTAAGCCTAGACTTTGTTGTTGGTTTCTTTGTTTCTTCAAAATCAGGCTAGTTTAGAGAAATTGGTTTTGAATACTAGATTTATCGGTTGGAGCTGAGAATAACCACATAACCCTTTATTCGTTGTTGATTGTGGTTTGCATTGTTGGGAGTAAACTCTCCGCACAATCAGGAATTAGTGGGAAGAGGAATCCTTTAACAAAGCCCCTCTTCTCTCCACTTTGAAGTATCCTCTAAGTCATTCCACTTTTGGGGATCTGTCTATTCCCTCAAGTGGACCTCCAGCAACAAGTGGCAATGAGTGGTGAGAAGGAAAATGTTACTAGAAAGTGTTACTAGAATATTTTGTAGATTCCCGCTATACCCGTCACTTGTTATCTTTGTGCTTTTACTATTTTTGATGAGTTTTGAGCTTTCTCTGTGGTAGTTTGCAGTTTAGGATAATTGCTGAGATTTTAAGTGGGGCTTTTTGTTGTATAGGGTCCAGAATTATAAGCTTTAATAAGCCAGAATTATAATTATAAGGTCCAAAATTATAAGCAACTCACCATTTACTGGAATCAACCAATTTAAAAATAGTTAAGTAACAGTAAAATAACAATTTCTATTAATTTTTCAACAAAAGAAATGAATGAACTTCAAAATGGAAGCCTCAAATGGAAGCCTTGAGCGTTAATGCAGGCCTTAAATCGTTTCGGGAACGCATTGACCGTTGTGAGGCTGTAACCAACTCATCTCAGTCGGTTTCTTCAAAGGAAATGATGTCTTTGTGCTGCTTTAAGCAAACTTTTGCTTCCAAAACGCTCCAGATGAAGTAATCAAAAGGTTAAGATCAGGAGAGCTTGACCACTCGGAAAACTTGATAAATTCGGGGAGATTGTTCTAGCATTAATCCTAAACTTTGCGAGCTTCGCATTTTTACATTTCTCTTCAAGTATCTGCCTTTTTACTATCGCTGTCCAAAATTTGAATAATTGCACAACACGAAAACAGAAAAATTGTGGTGGCTGCCGACCGGGGGTAAGAGCTGGTAGGGACTCCAATTTTTTTGCCGGCTGCCGGCCTGGTTGTATACGTACGTGTTTCTTTGATAGCCTTGTTGATGATGTTGATGTTGGTGTTGATGTTGTTGTTGATGATGTTGATGCCGATGCTGATGTTGATGTTGATGCTGATGTTGATGTTGATGATGCTGATGTTGATGATGCTGATGTTGATGATGTTGATGCTGATGTTGATGTTGATGCTGATGCTGTTGATGTTGATGTTGATGATAGAATTTTATTAGTTGATGAAGTTGATTTAACAATTTAACAAAAAAAAGATGAAATATTGAGGAATTCTTTTAAAACAAAAGCTCAACAACGAATTGATTTGATAAAAATTGGGGGTGGGACAAATGCTACCTTTTTTTCGCTTGAAAAGGCCGTAGAGCTTCAAAAATGTTTCCGCATAGGGGAATCGTATGCGTAGATTCTGAATTTCGACAAATCAGACCTTGCTGACATGTCAAATTTGGGCTAAAAGGCAAAAACTACGCAACTTAACCCTTTTCCGCAGTTTTTGCCTTTTAGCCCATATTTGACGTGTCAGTGAAATCTGATTTGTCGAAATTAGGAATCTACGCATACGATTCCCTTATATGGAAATATTTTCGAAGCTCTACGGCCTTTGATTGACCAAAGAGAAAATTGGACCAAATGAATTGACGAAAAAGATGGCGCTGTGAAATGGTGGACAAATAGGGGTACGGTAGGAGGTCCACACTTTAGAAAACACATCTGTGCTAACTTAACAAATAAACAAAATAAACAAAAAGTAAAGTTAACAGTTAGTAACAAGTTAACAAAGTTAACAAATAAATAATCTTTGGGAAATGATATCAAACAACTATTAGATTCCTAAGCGTTTTTTTAGAAAATTCTCGTAATCAAGCCACTATTTTTCATTCGATTAACCCAATTTTTTTAGTCTCAGCCCTGCGCTTTTAAAATCTCCCCTTAAAATTTGTTGTTCCTTCCAGAGTTACACGATTTTCACTAGCTTTAGGATCGGGACCTCAAACTGAATCCCCAGGGACTCACATATCACTGAAATCCGGCTCTCTTTCCCTATTTCTTTTCAAAATTTTCAAATCTTTTCCCTCAAGTCAAACACTTCTATAGATTTTGCAAAGATTTGACCTTTTTTTTGAGAGTTTTTGAGAGTTTTCTGTCAAATGAAATGGAAAAAATTCTTTTTTTCTTTCACTTAAAGGTTTCAATTAAAATTTTCAAGCGATCGAATTCATCAACGGATCAGTCATGCATATCTCAATTTTAGCATTCAATTTTAGCATTACATGGCTTTTTATTTTCATTTTATTTTCATTTTTCACTTTTCATTTCATTCAACAATTCATTTTTATCAATTTTTTTCATTTTTGCTTTATTAAATCACTTTCTAAGTGAAATAAATAGAGAAAATGGTACGGTAACTCTTCGAAACGTTTTTCTTGAAAGGATTAAAGCCTTTAAATGATGGAGAACTTGATTGAGGCCGATCCTAGCTATCGTAATCCCTGTGAGGCCGATCCTAGCTATCATCATCCCTGTGAGGCCGATCCTAGCTATCATAATCCCTGTGAGGCCGATCCTAGCTATCATAATCTCTGTGAGGCCGATCCTAGCTATCGTAATCTCTGTGAGGCCGATCCTAGCTATCGTAATCTCTGTGAGCCAGTAACTTATCTACAACCAACAACCAAACTAATATATTTCTATTACACATATCCTCCTTTCATTTGTCTCTTTTCTCCACGTCTTCACTCTTTTCTTTTATTCAAAAAGATGCCCGGTGTCTTTAGATAACTAAATTTGGTGTGAGGAGGAAAGGGAAAGGCTTTTTGGGGAAAAATGGAAGAAATTCTCCTTTTCGCTTTCTTTTCCGGAAAATTTTGGGCCTTCTCCGCTTGAAAATCGAGGTGTGAAGCTGGGAAATCCGTTTTTTTTCTGGGATTTTGCTTTACTTCAAGATTTGAGTCATTTGATGATCTTTCTAATTCTTTGAAAACTCGCTTTCTTCTAGGTTTTCATAAAATCTGTCTATTTTTATTTGCTGAACATTATCCATCCATTTAACTTAGAACATACCGTAAATACTGTAATAGTACATAATGACGGCCGGAGCATCGCGTAGTCTAACTTTGAACGCGTTTTTCTCGACACTGGTTTATGCTACAATGCGCGTTTAGGTATGAAAAAATAGCTGAAATTCAGGGCTATTTTTTGATACCTAAGCGCACATTGTAGCATAAACCAGTGTCGAGAAAAACTCGTTCAAAGCTAGACTAGCTAGTCTAACTTTAAACACATTTTTCTCGTCATGCTTTTATAATGACGGCCGGAGCATCGCGTAGTCTAGCTTTGAACGAGTGTTTCTCGGCACTGGTTTATGCTACAATGCTCATTTAGGTATCAAAAAATAGCCCTGAATTTCAGCTATTTTTTGATACCAAAGACACATTTTTTGAAAGTACGGGTGCTTTGAAAAAAATGAAATACTAAAAATACTGAAAAAACTTTTGCGACTACGCAACTGTACGAGGGGAGTGGGGTACTATTACAGTATTTACGGTAGCTACTATAACTACTGCGCTATTTGGCTCCTATCCTATTTCCAATCTTGATCTACCCACCTTTTTCACAACTCTGCTTGTATAGATAAAAAACCAAATCTTAATCTTCAGAGCCAGAGCTTCACCAGAGCTTTACCTGCAGTTTTCTAAACGCTGGATCGATTCGGATGTTTTATTTTTAGTTTTTCAAAAGACTATCAATCAAGCTAGATCATTGCCTTTTCTCCTTCAAAAGATCATTTCGAGTTGTGTTTGTGGATGAATCCAATGAAATCTGATCCGTTTCCCGTCTCATTTCTCGAATTTTTTCTGAACTTGAAGACACCGAGCATTTCATTGATCCGGAAAAGTGGGAAATGAGTTTGGCCAACATGCTTTTTATATAAAGAAGTTTTCATTTGAAAAAGAAATTCATTCAAACATCAGAATATTTTCACCCTTGTAAGCGTTTCAGTCAATTAGCTGAATATCTTTAAATTAATGACCAAGCGGTATAAATAGGCGGTTTGGACGCTAAAATAGGTGCTAACAAAGGGGGTGGGACAAATGCAGCCTTTTTTTGCGCACCCGGACATTTGCGCACCTTTTTTCCGCACCTTGCCCATTAGCGCACTTTTTTTCGCGTTTTAAAAAAGCTCTAAAAAGCTAATATTAACCAATTTCTATTCGAAATGTTGTTTTTCTAGGTAATTTGAGGGTGTCGAATTCAAATTTTGACATATCTGAGCTTGTGGAAACAAACGGACGGAGTTATACAAAGAGAAAAATCGACAATTTTCTGTAATTTGATCTAGCCGTTTTGTCTTTCAAATTGGTTCCACAAGCTCTGATATGTCAAAATTTGAATTCGACACCCTCAAATTACCTAGAAAAACAACATTTCGAATAGAAATTGGTTAATATTAGCTTTTTAGAGCTTTTTTAAAACGCGAAAAAAGGTGCGCTAATGGGCAAGGTGCGGAAAAAAAGGTGCGCAAATGTCTGGTGCGCAAAAAAAAGGTCGCATTTGTCCCACTCCCAAAAAAACGCAGCCCTTTTGCTAACACCTCCGCAAAAATTTCATTTTTTGTTAAAATTTTCTCGAAACCCCAGTGTTTACTTATTTCATCGTTTTTTAAACTAAAGAAAAGAATTAGAGCTTTTTGGCGGCTAGGGGAAAGGCTTAGAATGGGTGCCTTGAAGATAATCCCACCTAAAGGCCACATGTTGATTTTCGCTTTTTCTAGGCCCAGTGCTACTGGAATTTAGCGAAATATTGCTTTTTCTTTAACCTTGATACTTCTAAAACTATTCAAATTGCTCTATTTTGATTCACCGATTCAACTATTCCAATTGCTCTGACGGTTTTCACCAAAGCTTTCGAACAATTTTGTTTTCTTCAATCTCACTACTAGAATTTGTGGGCCGATGCATGAAACAAACGTTAGAAATGTTTAGAAATGGCTTTGTGCTTGTTTCTATCCATCAAATTATGAATACCTTTAGGATTTTAGTTACTTTTAGTTACTAGTTTTAGTTAGATTTTAGTTACTAAATGATCGACTTTTATTTGCTTACTTTCTTGCATTTTTCCATTGCTTTTTTGATTTGTTTAAAGGTTTTCTTTGCAGGTACTCTCCCAAGCCAATCATTCTAAAAAAAGCGTTCCCTTGACAGATTTTGGTGGGTTTTAGAATTTGAAGCCTGTTAAAGCATTATTCGAGCAGCAAGCATGGTTTTCGTACAAAATATCGCAAAACTTTGGTTTTTGAGCTTAGGGTCAATTGCTATTTGTCGTTTTTCTTTCTTTGCTAAATGTTTTTCTTTAGGATGTCGGATGCTGGTGGAAATTTGCAATCGTCAGCGATTCCCGGTGGTGGAACTTCGATTCAGGGATGGATTGATCAGGTAAAAAGTGATTTTAAAGGTTTTCTAGGTTTCTTTGGTACTATTATACATCCCCATCAATTTTTATGCATCCTATCCAGATCTTTCAAGAAAAAGTGTTCGTAGTTTAAGTTATAATTTCAGAACAAAGGTACTTTAGGTAAGCATGCACAGCATAAAGTAGATAAAACAATATTATAGCTTTAACCTAGTTAGTTGTTAAAGTATGGGGATGTATAACAGGACTGTACCGTTTTTTTTGATGCGACTTATGTTTTTGAAGTTGTATGCGATTTGATTACGAGGATATCGACTTGCGCTTTAGTTTTTGAAACAAAAATTTATCGTTTAGGTGGAGAAGGACTTCGACAAAGCCTTCGTCTCACTCGATTTGCTGCTTGGAGAGGTCGACTCGGATCAGGTAGTAAAATCAAATGAATGACAATAAAAGAATAAATCAAATTCGAGATTGAAGCTTAAAATAGCAGTCAAGTCAATCTGTACTTTTAGATTAGTTGTTGTGTTAAAAGAAATCACCTAGAGGAATCTAATTGTTAGATTGAGATCACATACGAGGGAAGAGGAAAAATGACATCGTTGTCAAGCTGTTTCGCTCAACTTCTACACAAGACGCAGACATTGCATCACGCGTTGTCAAGGCAGAAAACTGAGGTGAAAAGTTTAGTTTGATAGGGTCAATAATAAAATAGTGTAGCAGGTTTTAACAGCCCAAAAAACCCAATCCTCTAATCCTGTTTTATCTGATCTGGACCTGTCTAAGTTGCTAATGGTTAAATCGAATCAAACTTCGATTATGGACTTATTATTAAAGATAATATTTGCTTAAGAAAATTAAATTCTTATGTTTGTCTTTTAGACGGTAGCTCTTCGCGAGGAACTCGTCACTGCACAAGGAGTTGCCCAAGAACGACACAAAGAAGCACAACAATTGCTTGTACAGGTAAATTTTTCGGCATTTTCAAAATACTATTGTATTTGTTCAGGTTCACAGTTTGCAATGCGAATTGCATTCAAAGACGGCCCCGCATGAGTCGGATATGATCAAGAAGAAGCTGGATTTGGAGATTAACGCTTTCCGAGAAGAGGTCATCCCATCGCTGAAGCTTGAGTTTGAGGTGGGTTTTGTGGGGAAATTTCAAACACAAAAAAAACCAAAATAAATCTTTATGCACACAGACAATAGAAATCTTTGGGATTTTCCTTTTTTTAATCTTTCCGTAATCGTTCTAGTTGTTGAATCAGCTCGTGAAGCCAAAAGAACTGAAAATTGTGAGAGATTGTATGTATTTGGGGTGTGAGATTGAGAAGATCAAGAAGAATTTAAGAGTGAATCGTCTGAGTGCCTAGCTTTATCTTTGTAACAAAATTCACAAGCTTTTCAAATATTTGACTGACCTTTGCATCTCCTTGGGGTTTCGTATAAGTAGCTATCTGGGAAGATGATGTCTCTTTTGGCTAAAATTTGATGGTTCTATTAGATTTAGAATTACGAATTTAATTAGCTATTGTTTTCGCGAAAATTTCGTGCCTATTTGAGACAAGTGCAATGCTTAAAAGCATTTTGAAATCGAAAAATTAACGTCATCTTCAAATATTTGCTTGCTTAGAGTTTGACTTTGGTTGCTTTTGGTGGCTTTTCTTTGAGAAATAACTCACTTTTCCCACTTTCCACTCCTCGTTTTCTTTCCACGAGTGCTCTCCATCAGCATAGCTTTCCTAGATTTCTACTTACAGATCAATTTTGAAGCTCTAAACCTTTTTCCAAATTGGTATCCGTGCTTTGAGTTCGTCGATTGCCATTGAGACAGCTTGAATCGCATCTTTTCTAAACAAACTAACTTTTGTTTAGTTCAATCGGACGAAGGTGCATTCAACTTTGGTTGTCAGATCTGATTGATACCCAGAGTAGCTCCAAGCTTTGAAAAGCTTACCGATGTGGACTTGCGGCAGCTATTATCACTGACGCTTCGGTGACGGGCACTTCGCCCACTCGATGCCAGACGATTAGCCGTTCCACAGTTGGAAAAGTGGCCCGAACTGATGAGCAAAGCTTTCGGAGCTCCTAGATGTGGTCTGCAAACCTCATTTCTTAGCCTCCTTACCGGATATGCCATTTCATCGTAGCTCTCGTAGCTGAGTTGAAGGACTTCTTTGCCGTCGAATGTGTCTCTAGAGTTGTTTTTAGTTTCTAGTTTCTATTAGCTTGGTAAATATGAAAGGTTACTTTTTTGATCATTTGTAACATAACAGGAAAACTTATTTAAACACTTTCAAAATCAAATGTATCCACCACAAGCATTAATAACTTCTTTCCAACATCGCCCCAAATCACGAATACCGTCCTCGTAAAATTGAAGATTTTTAGAGGCAAAATAGTTGGCAACCCAATTTTCGATGTCCTGCTTTTGTTTGAACTGCTTGTTTCATAGACCGAAAGAGATGGTAATCCGATGGGGCTAGATCAGGGCTGTATGGTGGGTGTGGAAGAAGTTTTCAGCTCAACTTATCGATTTGTTCGTGGACGATCTTTGAAATGTGAGGCCTAGCATTGTCGTGAAGAAATCTGACCTTCGATGGATCGATCCTCTTTTTTCCTCAATGCTGGATCGACTCGACCCATTTGTTCTGCATAAAGTCTTTCGTCAACAGTGTCTCCTTTATCTAATATTTCCAAATGAGCCAATCCCTTAGCATCCACCACACACAAAGCATAACTTTTTCGGAGGCTTCGGGATAGGATGAGAGGTCTGCTTCGAACCAGCCACTGTCCAAGAGTTGAATATTTTCATACGAAAGCCAAGTCTCACAGATGTCAAAAAACTTCCAAAAGCACGATGGCTAGCTTTACGAGAAGAACAGAGCTCAAGGTGCCTCGTGTGACTTTGTGGGCACAGTGAGGTCGTGGGGAGCCATTTCCCGCTTCGATATGATTTCCCAAGAACGTGTAAATGGAACATGAGTGCACCGAACTTTTCTGCTAATTTTCTACACTTTGCAATGGATCCAAGTCGACCCGTTCAGTAATAGCTGATCGTCCAAAGTAATCGGCGGCTTCCATGTGATGCATCTTCCAATGACTCGTTTCCCGTTTTGAAGTGATCGTACCAAACACAACATTGTTTGTAAGTAAGAGCAGCTTCTCCAAAAACAGTACAAATGTTCTGATGGCATTCCGTAGCTTTCTTGTTTAAATTGAATTCAAAGAAAATGGCGGCCCTGATTTTAAATTTTTGGTCATCCATCTTTGCTGAGCTGAAACAATACAAATATTATTCAAAACAAAAGGTTTTGCAAAAAAGCATTACACATTTGACAATTATTGAGAAAACCTACACAGCGAATGTTCTTCGTAACGACAGGGCAATATTTTTTGTAAAAAATAACCTTTCATATTTACCAAGCTAATAGTTTCTAGGCTAGTTTTGTTTTAGCTGGTTCTAACCTCGTTGTCCCGATGAAAATAGAGGTGGCACCGCAATTTGGTAGTCGAAGCAGCTTCATTGCAGCATCTAGCTCAAGAGTTTGGCTTGTGATTTTGATGAAATCACGCGAGATCGCTTCAATAACCTGCGATTGATTTGAGATTTTGGAGTCAATTTTAAACGAGAAGTGATAGAGCTTATGGCAGCTTTTGAGTTTTAGGAATTGGTAAATTAGGTGAATTTACCTCAAAGACCTCCTTTTCTGTAGCTTTATCGTTTTCGGAGCTAACATCGACAAATACGAAACGATCATCTAATCTCGCTTGGCTCATCGCGTTTCGCACATGCTCCAAATAGGCTGGCCAAACGATCTGTGATTTTTATATGGAATCGATTTAGTGTTGCAATGGGTGTATCTAGGGTACTCGTTAGCCGCAAATACCCAATACGTTTTAGATTTGGTAGATTTATGATGAGTATTGTTAAGACTTAACGATGTTAGCTAAGCCTAGTTGTGTGATTGATCAGCTTATTTTTTGTTTGGCTTTTCGCCTTACCTGATCAAAATACCCTTCAACATCTGGTGGATCATAAGTGCGTTGCTCGCGTCGACGTCGGCATGTTTTCTAAAGTTTTTAGCTGCTTTAAGGCTTGAAAATATTGGCTACCCTAGGAATAGTTTCAGGGCAAAGCAAATTTTGGTGCTTAATTTAAGATTTTAAGATCGAAAAGATGAGTTTTTGCCTTTTTTGGTTTTCTCTTAACAAAGGAAATAGCTTACGATTGTTTTGTTTAGGATTAGCTTAATTTTACTCACTTGATCGATGGTAAAGAAGATCACTTTGTCGACGAGTTGCATGATTTCTTTGATCTCGGCGATCATATTGCCTTCAATTATTACAAAATCTGCTTTCTGACGAGCTTCTAGTAGTCGCTAAAGACTTGTTCACCAAAAATCCTGGTTTTGCCCACTTTTTCGAGTCCCCCCACGTTTAGTGCCGAAATTTGATCGTAATGATAGTAGAAATCGTCGGGATTGTGTTTGCGGGGAACTTTTTCGACCTAAAATCTATTTATCTGCTAAACTCTTTGTTCACTTGATGAGCCAACAAGTAGTCATCATCTTGTTCGATCATTGCCGCACTTTTGCCGAGCTTTTGAATCTAGAAGGGCTGATTTTTGGAGTCTTTGTGAATTTTGACTTACTGTATCGACAAGGCATCTTGCGATCGTGGTTTTCCCGGAATTCGTGCATCCAACGAGGGCCAAGACTGGCGCTAGACTTTTTGTGGAGCTCATGATTCAAGGGGAAATTTTAGGTTTAAGAGTTAAAGAGCCAGTCTGCCACAGGGAAACTGAAACCAGTGTGTTTTTTAAACGAGAGAGTAAATAAGAGTAAATGCTTACAAAAAAAGAATTATGTGGCTGAAAAGAACTTAATTACAAATGATTGCAAAAAGTAAACAGAAACAAGCGAAGAAACAGCTTAAAAAATAATTTTGGGGCAAAAAGTCGGCACAAGAATTGATCTTATCACACAATCAAGCGGTCAACGCTGATCTTGCACCGAAAAAAGTATTGATAAGATCGTTTAGGAAAAATATCAAAAATCTGAGATAGGAAAATAGGAACTTTTGATAATAAGTAGTTTTTTTATAAAATGAAGACTTAGTCAGAGTAATTGAAAAGAGTTGGTGTTTAGAAAGGAAAAACAGGTTTTTTTTGACAAAAGACGGTTTTTTGAACATGATTTATTGCTCTTTTTTACTGACACAATGAACACTTTGATGTGATTCATTGTTATTAAAAAGGAAGAAGTGAAAAATCGATTTGAAAGCTCTTTTTTTGGCACGGAAAAATGATGCCAGAGGGAAAATTTGTTGGAACACTAATGGTCTTTGAAAAAAAATCTAAAAGGATTTTAAATCAAGAATTGTCGGTCCAATGTCTGAAGTTTCTCTTCTAATTGAGCTCGATTCAAAAAAGATTTCAGATCCAAATAACTGATCATTGCAACTATAAATCTCTTAAATTTTCTTGTCAATTTAAATTTAAATTTTAGATCCAACAACTACAACGAGATGCCGATCGTCAGAAACGTTTAATTGCCGCACTGGAGAATGAAGTTTTTGGAGCAAGACTAGCCGCAAAGTATTTAGATAAGGTTAATGGTAAAAATTTTTTTAAAATTGTGTTTTTCTTTTAGGAATTGGCTGGTCGTATTCAACAAATCCAGTTGTTGGGCCGGAACATGCGCGGCGTTGAGCACGATCGTTTATGGAATCAATTGGAGGCCGAGATTCATCTGCATCGACACAAAACCGTGATCAGGGCTTGTCGGTGAGTGGGTTGCACTTTGGAATACTGTACTAACCTGCTCTCACTACAGCCGTCAGAGTAAGAGTATTTGACAAACTGATGATGTTGGGGCTGTTCGACTGAATACTTTTTACGGCTTCCTACTGGAAGCGGGGATTTTGGAAGATTTTTCAAAGTTTTGGGGACTCTTCAGAATAATTTGCAAGTTTGTTTTGTGGTATTCACATTAACAGTTTAATTTCTGCACTCTGGTGTCATCCTTCTTTCAAGGAGGAAAGCAATGTACTTATTCTCTTTCTTCTCCACACATGTATACTTTGCAACTTGAAACGAAATGTACATTGCTTTCCCCTTGAGAGAAAGCAGAAAGGAGAGTGCAGACAATAAATGTTAATGTGAAAATCACAAAACAAACTTGCAATTTATTCTGAAGAGTCCACAAAACTTTGAAAAATTTCCTAAACATTTGAAAAGTCCCGCTTCCAGTGTAGAGCCTTTTTACTATAGTAGTGTGAATGAGAAATACTGCGACTTAGCAGTCTACTTTTGTAATTTAGTGTCGAGAAATTGTTGATGATTGATTCAATTTAATATTTTATTCGTTCAGGGGTCGAGGTCAAACAAAAGCTTTATCGTGCCCCCGAATCGAGGACTGCGCCGTGTTGAGGAAAAGGAAAGGAGTCGGAGAGACACGACGAATTACACTGCCCAAACATCCACATGAAGGGTTGGGCATCTCGATTACGGTATGGGTTTTGATAATTTTTTTGCTGTTTAGCCTCTTAAAACTTCCTGGTATAATCAAGGCAACCTTGTATAGTAATAATTGATTTTTAACTCTTGATACACACAGGTTCTGTTAAAGATTGACTTGTCCTAGCTCTGGCCATACTAGGCTTTAAGCTCACATATGGAACTCTATTTTTACCGTTTCAGGGCGGTTCTGAGCATGCTCTTCCAATTGTGATCTCCGAGATACAACCAGGACAACCAGCTGATCGGTTTGATTGAAAAGCTACAACTAAGCTTTTCAATTTAGTTGCGGAAATGTGTTTGTCGGTGACGCGATTCTGTCAGTGAATGGAATCGATATCCGGAATGTAAAACACCATGAAGCTGTCGAGATTCTGTCATCTCAGCAAGGCGATCTCGATTTGGAAGTGGTTTTTGTGGCTCCAGATGAGGATTCGGATGATGAGGTTAATAAGCATATGATTTGTTTTTAATTCTATAGATTTCAGGGAACGGTGATGATCGAGGATACTGATGGAACGCTGTGGGTGACATTTTGGGGTTTTTTGGATCAAGTTCAACCTTGAAAATACGTTTGACATGTCAATCAGGGATAGCAATTTATTTTGGAGGAAAACTTTTGGGCTCCACCCGTTTTAAACCTTGTACCAAAAGCTCGAATTATACTGCTCAAAATCTTTCATCACCTTGGACACAGCTAACTGTAAACGTACCTTGGACACAATTGAGTAAAGTGCACATGCACAGTGCTAAAAATAGTGCTGACCATTTAGAATTAAGTAATTGCAATATATATATATATGTTGTGTCCGATTTAGATTTCCGTCCGATTTAGATTACAGTCTATATCGGACGACTCAATCTAAATCGAACGTCTTATATAGATTGAACAATAATATAAACATGTTTAGTATATGTTCTTAAGCGTTTTCTGTAGTTTTCTGCATTTTCAAAGGTCTTTTATTGATTATTTCAAGTTGGGTTTTCTTTTCAGAAAAAGACGACAGACCTTTGAAAATGCAGAAAACTCAGAAACGCTAGCTATATAAACATGTTTATATTTTGTTTAATCTATATAAGACGTCCGATTTAGATTGAGTCTAAATCGGACACAACATATATATTTTTCAATTTGTTCTTTTAGTTTCACGATGTACAACAACAACAACGATCGCCTTCATCACTTGAGCGGGGGCGAACGGATGAGTCGCGATGGAAGTAGCGGAGTTGCGAGTGGAAGTGAGGGAGGATCGTCATCATCATCACATCAACAATCGAGCTCTCGTTCATCCACCGCCACAAACACATCCGCTTCATCACGTCCAAATTCGGGGGGAGGGTAAATTCCTTGTTTTTTCTTCAAGCAGTCCACGAAATCTCGTAGGGGTTTACCTTACATTTTATGCAGAGAATCCCTTTTGTGAGTTTTGTGGTCTGTTTTTCCCTGAACTCCATGCGCAATACGGTTACAATTCTTCCATCTTTAGCTTTTCCTGGTCAGAATTGCTCGGCGTTTTGTTTGATAACTTAATTTGGTCCATTTGAATCCCTGAAACGTTCATAGGTGTATAACGTGCTTAATAGCTTTATGGATTTGATGATCCTGCGTAAAATGACACTAAAATTACATAGAGCTGATCTCTTTTATTCACCAATGAACGTTTGTGAACAGGCATTAACTTTCTTGCTAAAAATCGCATATAAAGATCTCGCTAGCCGGCCAAATTTAAATTTCTCCTTTTTTTTGCTGTACAGTTTGTGCAAGGGAATCTGGGGATTGTGATGCTTAATGGGTTTTTAAATTCAAATTTCAAAACATTTTATGAAAAAATATATGTCGTAGCGGCTGAGAATCGCAAGCGGCTGCGACATATATTTTGTTGGTGGCTAGAGACTAGGCACTGGGCTTTAATCACGGATATTTCTAAGGAAAACTCAAAATTTCAGTGGATATCCTACGACGACATGAACGTAAATAGCAAATAATTAGTCCGTTTCCCGTTCCCACGCGCATCTCTTTTCTTAACTCCGAAATCTAATAACATCCAAACCCCCACATTTCTTTTCAGTGTAATTCTCCATAATTTTATTCCGCACTGCTCATTGCTTTTTGTTTTTTAAAAATGGTGCCAATTTCCTCGTTTCTCTTCACATTTTTCTGGGTTTTCGTGTTTTAAAGAGCGTTTTTTTGTTCGTACAAGTGTCATTTCTGTATATTAATTCGTTTTTCTTTTCTTTTCTGTCTCTGTCGGTGATAATATTGTGTTGTTCGTTTTTTTTACTTGAAGTGAAGGCAAGAGAGAGTCTTGAGACTAATAAATTGTTTGTTTTTAAGTTTTTTTTAAAGGAAATTATGATTTGTGTCAAAAAAGATATCCTGGCAAAATAAGCAAATTTAATTGGTTTAGGATATTTTATCATTTGACAAAGTTTGCTAGCCAAATCATGCACAAATTTTGTCTCAAGTTTGACAGTTTAAAGGGAGGTGCTAGCAAAAGCGCCAAATTGTTTTTGCCACGTATCATTTGCGCTTTTCAACACACTTTCCTACCAACTCTGATTGACCATTTATAATTTTTTTCAGTTTTTCCTCGTCGACGGTGCTCGCTACTTTGCCGCCTTCACCGGATCTGAAAATGGCATAAGACCGATAGAGAGTAAAAAGCCCAATCGGGGACACAAAAATGACTGTTTTTGGGGCTGTATGTGTATTTAAACGTTTTTTTCTGATTGAAAACAGTGAGAACTAAAATTGTGAAGCAGAAAACTGAAAAAAAAGTTGATTAGAAGTTGGGGAAAAGTGATTTGTTACATGGCGCAAATGATACACGGCTCAAAAAACATGGCGCTTTTGCCAAATGGTCATAAAGATGGCTGACAGTCTCAATTTATTAGAAGCCAAAATTTTGTCCAGTTTCATATCAAAAGCAATAGATAATTCCTTTTCGGAAAGTTTTTTCATTTGACCGAATCGACCTTGATTCGGTGAAAAATGGACGAATCCCAAGTAAAATTGACCCATTTCTGTCGTAGAACGACTACAGGACACTCCGTGAAAACATGGAGTGTCTGTTAAAAGAAGAAAAAGAAACGAAAAATGGCCAACGAGATGTATTGTAGCTTGTAGTGGAAAGAGGGAAGTGGATGACATTGCAAAAGAGAACTTTTATAGACACTTTATATTCAAATCGATTGCGTTCCTCTAATCTGTTTTTTACAAGGTACCTTATTTTAGACAAACTACCGTAATTAATCCGCCTAGTTTTCATTTAATCAGCCCAATTTTGGTATCATTCACTGAGTCTTATCGATTGTGACCAAAATTGGGCTGATTGAATGAGGACTAAATGGTTTGAGAACGGTAGTTTTCGGTAAAATGGGTGCTTTTTGGAAGCACCCATTAAATTCTCTTCCCATCACAATTGCACCGCTGTCTTTTTGTTGACTTTGCGCCGTGTCTCTTTTTCGAGACGGATCTGTCGAAGTTTTTCTTGAATTTCTTCAAATTCATTTCATTTCTTTCAAATCCATATTTCAAATATAAATGTCTTAATTTCAGACAACATGCAGCACTGGTTGCGCGAGAATATGGCGGGCGTTTTCATGCCGGGAATGGGTGGAGGACCGTCATCGTATGGGTGTCAATTGAGGGCTTTTTCCGCCGTTTATTTTGTTCAGGTGAGCACGGTTTGATGGGGTCAAAATTGAGGAACGGACTGATTTGTTTAGAACAAAGTTTTTGAACTTTTACAGTTTCAATTTGAACATATTTTAAGTCGACTTAAAAATTCTTGCCTTAGTGCTTCGCGCGATATTTTTTGAGCTTAACAAACTTTTTATGTTTAGGCTGACACGAAGAAGATCCAAGAGATCCAACACGGTGGAAAGGCGATTCTCCCGGCTTCAATCCTCGACCACATGCTTCAGCTAAACAATCAGCAATCGGTCATGCTTTTTAAGGTGGGGTTTTTAAAGGCGGACAGTCTTGGCGTGATATTCAAACCCTTATTAGTCAAAATCTTAATTCTAAGTTAATTTCTAAATGCGCAAATACTTTTTTGTCATTAAATTTTGTGCTTGTGGTAAAGAATAAGTTTTTTTACTGATTAAAAGTTTAAATTTGTCGATTTTAGGTGATGAACCCATCGTCTGATCGCCAGCGTGCCACACATTGCGGCGTTTTGGAGTTCTCGGCCGAAGAGGGACGATGCTATCTTCCGCAATGGATTATGTTGCAATTGGGATTGGAGGTGAGAGTTGTGTAATGATCAAAGCTATCAAGGTAATACAGGATCTGAAAAGACTGGGTTTTTGAGCATTTTCGTAGTACTACCAATGAGTAGTCTATTTTAACGGGGCATGATGCGGAAAATTTCGCACGTTTTATATACCTATAAATATCCAGAATTTTTGTACCCTTAAAACGTTATTGCGCCGTCAAACAGTCTAATACTGTCTAATGAATATTAAATTCCAGTTATTCAGCGCTCTAAAGGCTAAATTAAGGGCATAGAATGGTAAAGGTACTTTCACTTATAGAACTTCTAGCTTCTGTTGGGCTCAAGTTCATTGCAACTGTTAAACTGTTAAACTAGCAAAAAAATGATCTAGTAAATCAATTACAATTATTTTCACTTAAGGAAGGGGATGACATTCGTTTGGAATCCGTTCAACTTCCCAAGGCCACCTACGCAAAGCTGAAGCCACAATCGCTCGACTTTCTCCATATCACCAACCCGAGAGCCATGCTTGAGGTACGTTTACAGTTGTTTCCTTTGCAGGAAGATAATGAGATTCTCTTTAGGTGGAACTTCGCAAATGGGCTTGTTTGACGAAAAACGATCGAATCCGTGTCGTTTACAATGATCAGCCGCTCGAGTTGGTGGTGCAAGATTTGAAGCCGCAAAACGCCGTGTGCATTATTGAATGTGATGTCAATTTGGAGTTTGACGCGCCAGAGGGATATCAGGTAAAATATGAATAATTATTGACTGTGAGTGGCCCAGACATTGTCTTGACAAGTTGATGAAGAATATTATTCAAGTATTGCCTAGTTTAAGAAAATTAAATTCTGGCTAACGACACATAAATAGTTAGAAGCTCAGCTGGCTATTAGTAATAACTAGAATATCTTATGGAATAGGTCTGGAATAATATTTCTATTTCAGGAACCAAGTTACAACGAACAGGGTCCATCCTCGTCAACAGTGAAACCACCAGCTCCACTTCTCCCCGCAGCCGCACAAGCGTTCACTCCATTTGGTGGCGGTGGAATGCGATTGGATGGGAAAACGCCATCGTCTGGCTCGTTGATCTCACAAAATCAGGTACACTTTTTGGTTTAATTGCAACGTCTCAAAGTCAGTAAAGGTTGGAGTTAAGCCATTTGAAAGTGGGGTTGTTCCAACAAGGTGCTAAAAAGCCATGCTCCAAAATTCCATATGATCCTCCTCATCTCACGAAACTTTTAGCGGTTTTGATGTTTATCGATAATGCTAGTTTGTTCCGAATAAACTTTTTTTTCAGGAAAAGCTCCAGGAGGCCGAGATCCCAGCTCCATTTTGCATCACCGATTATCAACCGGGTCAACTCGGCTTCGTGCGCTACGATTACAGATGCCGGGAGGTGCAAGTGAAAGAGAAAAACGAACGGGAGAAAGCGGCAGGCGAGCCGATTCGAAACGCTTTCACCGGAAGTGGGGCAACCATCAGAAAACATCGATATTGAAGATCGGGTTTTGTGTAAACGTGTAAATTTTTTTGGGGACTACAGGTCAGATTTCATTTTCTAGTAAGGTTAACCCTAGAATTGCTTTTTTTCAAAAATCCGGTTGGTTTTATTATTTTGTGACTGATACTCATGCTCTTTTTTTGTCGCCTGTTCTCCTTTTCTTAATGTTCGCTTTTGAGTTGAATAAAGTGTGCACAATTTTTTAACTTGTTTGTCTGAATGGGTCAATTGACCGTTATATTTGTGGAAATCCATGTGAAATTTATAATTTTAAAGATTTGGTAACTAAATTTGAAACAAAATTGACTTTCTTATTGCACTTTTCGATAACTTGTAATTTTCAACGGTATTCGGTTTATATAGTAAAGTTGCTGATTTCAGGTAGATCTTGGGTGAAAAACAAAGGAAAACGATGCGGCCATCATCGTTGATTTTCGTCTCATTATCGGCCCTCTTCATCTCATCAATCAATGCACATTCGCATAGTCATGAGGCTCCACACATGAAATACTCGAGAGAAGTCAATGAACAGGTGAGTGGGGCGGGGTAAAATGGATTGGCGCACAGGTTGTTTTAACTGTACCGGTTCATTTTTGATTTTTGAAATTTTAGGCAGTCCAAGAAGAGGATCACGGACATGTACACTCACACGGACACTCTCATACGGGAGGGAAATGTCCACATGCGCACAGGTGAGTGTAAAAGATGTGATGGATACGGTTACATGAACTTTAGAGTTAACCAGCTTGTTCTAGATTTTTCTCTTGTATTCAACTTAAAGTGGAATTTTTATAAACAAATATTAAAGGATATAAATTTAATTTTTAGCCACGGTGACGCCGAGGAGGAAGCCGTTCACGGGCATTCGCACGATCATTTCGATGAGGGTCATCAACATAGGTGGGTTTGTTTGGAACTTTGAAAAACCTGCGTGCTTGTGACTTTTGCTCGTAACTTGCAACTCGAAGCATGCGAATGAAGTTCCGTAACACATCAAGCTCATAGTGTCGTGTTAGTGCTATGTGTTGAAAGTTGCGCATTATAGCTTCAAGTCTGAAAAGTTACATGAGATAACCGTTTCCTTTTAGCCACGAACCACACGGACATTCTCACGACGATCCACATGCGCATTCACATGAACCACACGGACACTCTCATGAGGGAAATGCACATGGGCACAGGTATTGCGCCTTTTGAGAACCCATTATTTTCACCATTTAGTCATGGATCACCATCGGAAAGTCGAACGAAACGCGAAACGTCTAAGCCGGTCGACTCACAACAAAAGTTTGAGGGGTTAGTTTTAGTTTGGAAATGTTTGTACAATCTTAGACTGTTGTGGATTATTTCTAGAACCATCCGGCTATTCAATCAATAGGCAAACATGTTATTTTTTTTGTTTTAGCGCTCTCTCTTTCCTCAACTGCCCACATACTCGACTATGGGTTTACGCGATTGGTGCGACTCTTCTCATCTCGATCGCTCCATTCTTCATTTTGCTCTTTATTCCCATTCAGGTGTGAACGATGTTTTTGCAAAATTTGAAAGAATTCTGCAATCTTACTCATCAGATTGCCTGTATCTAATCTGCTTAAAAGATTAGCTTAATTAAATTTTATAAACAAAACGATGCGCTTGATAGTTTTATAGACGTGTAGGACTTTGTAGATGATGAGAATTCAATAGTTTCTTGTAATTTTATTTGTTTAGGCTAACACCTCCGACTCGGGTCCTTTCTTGAAGGTTTTATTGGCGTTTGGTTCGGGTGGTCTTCTCGGTGACGCGTTTCTTCATTTGATTCCGCATGCACAACCGGCTGATGGTGAGTGATAAGCATAAATCGTTTTCCAATCTAAAGCCGAATGTATACAGTTCGATTCAATTCTTTTCAGGTGGTCACAGTCATTCGCATTCTCACTCACACGAGGCCGGTCATTCACATGGACCACACGACATGTCCGTTGGTGGAGGAGTGCTTGCTGGTAAGTGAAGTTAATTAACGGATTGAGAATCGATGGGAAACAAAAAGAATGGTGAATTAATTCAAAAACTCAAATCTTCTCACACGGGGACCATTTAAAACTACTTTCAGAAAACTTTTAGCGCTGATGAGGGCGATTAGAAAACTGTTTCTTTACTAGGAGTTTGTTTAGTTTAGATAATAAACTATGTTGGTCATTGCAGGTATCATCGCTTTCCTGTTCATCGAGAAGCTGTTGCGAATTTTGCGGGGTGGCGGTGGACATGGACACTCGCATGGACATAGCAACGAGGTGAACTAATTTTGCAATACGTGAAAACGATGTAAAGATGTGTAAACGCTGAGATAATTGTACCTAGGTACCTAGTTGTCAAACCAGTTTAATCATATTCTTTCTTTAGAAAAAGGAGAAGAAACAACAAAAGGGAAAAGGAAAGAAAGCGAAGAGTTCGGACGATGAAGGAACGGGCGATGAAGGAGAAGAAGAGAAAGAACATTCACACGAACATGAGGGTATCAAGGTTCGTTTGATGGAGGATATATAGGAAGGTGTAAGAACTAATAGCTTTTGTGTGGTCTTGTTTAAGCTCCAACACCGGTTCTGTGCTGAGAGATCACCGTGTCGGCCAAAATGTGAATTGATTTATAGATAGCTAGAAGAAAGTTTATCAGTCTTTTAACGGATAATACCCGAAACTGGAAGAAACTTGCTTGATCTTGCTGGACCTGACCAAGAACCTTGCTTTGGTTTTGATTGTTGTTTCTAAATATTGCATCTTTTTTACTAAAGACTGCGATTGCTTTAATCTAAAGTGGTAATTGTCAGATTTCGTTGCTTTAAAATCATTTGTGCACTTTCAGATTGCCGCCTATTTGAATCTGGCCGCCGATTTTGCGCACAATTTTACCGACGGTTTGGCTATCGGAGCATCGTTTATTGCTGGCACGACGATCGGTGAGTGAATCTGTAGATTCAATAGGTTATTGGCGCTGAATGGGCCAAAAAGAGTGTTAATCTTTAATTTTTTAGGCATTGTCACGATGGCGACGGTTCTCGTCCACGAAATTCCACACGAGATTGGCGATTTTGCGATCTTGGTTCAATCCGGGTACACGAAGAAAAAGGTGAGTAAAATTATGGAATTATAATATGCTTTTGTACGAACATTTCACAATTTTCATTTTTAGGCAATGTTGATCCAATTGGTGACCGCGTTGGGTGCTTTATCGGGTTGCGTTTTGGCTCTATGGTCGGCTGATGGGGCTGTTGGCTTGGCTGATGCGGCGGCTACATCTTGGGTGCTTCCGTTTACCGCTGGAGGTATCGTTCTGTTTTTAATTTTTAACCCAAAAAACTGGTCCATTTTAAAAGAAGGTGAAAAACTGTAAACTTCCCCAGTCATTTTTTTAGAGCAGTATCTTGTTTTAAAACGGTCGGCCCTAAAACAGCGATCTTGTAGTGAATGGTTTATGGATTGAATGAGGGAAAATATTAATACTTATTAATCCTACTTTTTCATTCAGGCTTCATCTACATCGCCACCGTTTCGGTGATTCCGGAGTTGTTGGAGAATTCGTCGCTTTGGCAAACGATTAAAGAAATCATCGCTTTGTTGGTCGGTATCTGGATGATGTATCTGATTGCGATGTATGAATAAAATCGTAGAGAGAATGGACTAGGTGAGAGATTGTTCTTGTTGTTGTGATGAAATATTAGACTTGTTTTTTTTGATGGGAAATTGTTTTTCTAACAAGAAAACTCGAAAATTTGCTGAATTTTGCGTTGGGTTTTCTTGTGGCAAAACGATTGTTTAAGCGTTTCAACTTTTCCGTGAAATTGTTAGGCTAATTTATTTTGTCTCCTTTTCATATTCGTAAATTATTCCATTTTGTGACTTGTTGGGTGGTTTTTCCTTGTTTCATTATGTGTTTTCTCCTGAAATGCAAGTTCTCTGTTTGAATAAAATTTGGGTTAAGAATGCGAATTCTACATGGCTTTTTGTTTTGTACGCTAATATTATCAGGCAAATGTCCGATAAAATCAAAAATCGAGAAAACGCATTGGTTGGACGAGACATCAGCTTGTCGGACTTTCTTTATTTTATGGGGCATCAATAAAATTTAGGTGATGGTTGAGACAAAAGCGATAGGAACTTTTCCGTTCAACAAATTTCTTCAGGTTTATGTAAAGTGGCGCCGCCAGGTTGAAACACCAATTATTGTTCAGCCAATATTATTAAGGGTAAAAGTAATCATCCGCTAAGTGATTGATTAGATGTTTTCTGGGGTGTTCGGCTTGGTAAAGAAAAGCAATTACGGGGTGAGAATTCCTTCATTTCTTTTCCCCCTTTTCCCCCACCAACCCATTTTAAGTTCAAATCTACCCAATCTTTGGAAAGAAATGGCGTTAAGAGTTTCCCTTAGCCGAAAAGCAAGGATTTTTTTGTGTCTTTTCCTTTGGAAATGGATAAAAGAATCGAAATGAAATGTGTTTTTGGCAAAAGAGTGATCAGAGTGCAAAAAAAAGGTGGATATGAATGTAAATGGGTTGAGGCAATGTTTTTTTTTGAGGTGAGGCTTATCTTTATGACAAAGATAAGGTAAAACTGAAAGAGTATGTTAGGCAGAGCGTCTTTTAGATACCTTACATGAAACTAGCGTAATCCGTTTGAGTACCGTACAAAAATCATCGTAATCCTTTTGGATACCGTACACAAACTACCATAAACTTTTCGTCTTTCCATTCACTCTATTTACTCAAGTAGTATGGTAGTTTTTGTCAAAATGGGGAAAAATTTTAGAAAAAGGGACTAGCTAAGTGAGAATGAATCAAAAGGAAATCCCAAATCCACTTCACTTTCACATCACTTTCTCATTCGCTCCGAAAATCTTCGCCAAAAAATGACATTTTGAAAGACAAAAGGGGAAAATCGAAATTACCACCCAAATCCCAGCACAAAAAACATTGAAGAAAAAGGGAAAGAGTGCCAAAAATGAAAGGCGGGCGAACTTTTTTGTGAAAAAAATTTGAAAGAAAAAGTGTCAAAGTGGGCAAAATTGCATATAAAAGCGTTAGTCGATGATGTTCGGAATGGGAAATCATTTTTCTTTTCACAATAAAGCTCAGCTTTATTTGACTTTGAGATTTATTTCTTTAGCCTTTTTATTCAAATATCTTTTCTTTCTAAAAGGGTGACTTATTTGGGGAAAACAGTAAACTAAACTACAGGAAACTCCTTTCCTTAGATTTTTGTCCGTTATGATTTAGTTTTTGAACTCTCACTTAGTTCAATTCAATGTGATAAAAACACTGCGAGCTATGGTAGCTTTTCCCCCTCAAAACGCATCATTTACTTTATTGCTTTACTTGCCGCACTTTGTATTTGCCTTGAAACTTGGAAATTCTCGTTTAAAATTCAAGTTCAGATGTCTTCCGGTGGGACAAAAGTTCTCGTCACTCTTACCTCGGTGGCTTGTGGTGCTGTGGCGTTTGTTGCCCTGATTTCCGTTGGAGTTCTCTATCAAGAGATCAATGATTTCTATGATGAGGCAAGGAGGGATTTGATCGAATTCCAGGTGAGAAATCCCCAAAAATCTCCAGATTTGGAAATAGCTGTAGAAATAAAGCTGGAATGAAAGCTTAGACATGCCCGCTCTGTGCTTACGGCTAAACGCTACCTTTCTGGTGCACTGAATTCTTTGCTTTCCTCATGAAATCGCTGAAAAATGAAGAGTTCAGCACGCTAGAGAGGAGGCGTTTAAGAAAGAGAACAAAGTACAGTAGTCAATTAGGGTGCTTACTATTAGATTAGCGAATAGTACTGTAAATTGTCTAGAGTACTAGAGTACTACAGTACTACAGTACTACAGTACTATGGTATCTACAGTATCTACTGTATCTACTACAATATTCTAGGTATCAGCAAATGGTGCTTGGGAGGATATGTTGATCGGGATGACGATGGGAAATGGACACAGTATGCCGAGAAATTTGAACTCTTTCGTGAACGGGCGTCATAAGAGATCTGGAGATAAGTGCCAATGCTCTCCACCACCACAGAGTTGCCCACAAGGACCACCTGGACCAAAGGTTTGTAGGCTTTTTTCTTTGACAGGCTTCTTTGACAATGTTAGAGCAACAGCGAAATGTTTTAGGGACCAAATGGAGACTCAGGCCCTGATGGAAACCCCGGACAACCGGGAAATCCTGGACGCAAAGGAGAACGCATTGGAGAGAATCCATTTGTGCCAAAGGACTGCCAGAAATGCCCACCCGGACCACCAGGTGAGAAAGAATAGTGCTTAAGACGGAAAGCTAATACGCATTCACTAGGTCACCTAGATACTGTACTTGTATGGGAAATTGGTTTCAGAAATAGCAATCTATTCTCGATGATTTAGGACCCTTTGGACCTGATGGACCTGCAGGCCCAGCCGGCACTCCCGGTCAACCAGGAGATGATGGACAACCAGGAAAGAACGGAGATCAAGGACCACCCGGAATGGCTGGAACACCTGGACAAAATGGAAACCCCGGAGGAAAGGGACAACCTGGAGGACCGGTTGAGTGTTTTTGAGTTGTCTAGAATAGATTACAAAAGGCTGTACAATGATGAGTTTCTAGGGTCGAAACGGACAACGCGGTCATGGTCAGCCTGGCCCCAAGGGACCCCAGGGACAACCCGGACAGCCTGGAAGAGCCGGACAACCTGGACAAAATGGAAACCCTGGAAATCAGGGAGCACCCGGAGGACCAGGGCAACCGGGAAACAATGGACAACCCGGACAACCAGGAGATGCTGGAGATGCTGGAATCGTGGGTTTTCAGGGTTCTGCTAGTTTTGGAATAGGATTTATGTAGTCAGATACCGTCTTTGGGATCTAAACGATCAAAGACTCCTAGTAATCAATGACTTTAGGGACACTAGGGTTAGTGTAGGTGAGGATACAGTAATCCAAGATTACTGTATCCTCACCTACTCTTATCCTCACTTACTCTAGGGCTACTGTAGCGGGAAAAGCCAATAATTAGACTGTAGCAGGGTTACTGTAACTCAACTCAAACTCGACTACCGTACTCGAAAATTTACAGGACGGTGCCCCGGGATCCGACGCCGCATATTGTCCATGTCCACCAAGGTAAGAGCTTCTGTAGATTATAAACTAAAAGAATTTCCCCTCAAGGAGCACCGTGGCTACTTTCGGCGATCATCCAAATGGACCAAACGGGCCAAACGGGCCAAATGGACCAAATGGAGGACCAAACGGACCACAGACATCGAATACAGGATATGGTGGAGAGCAGCCACCTGCACCAACCGGACCACAGGCATCGAATACAGGATATGGTGGAGAACAGCCACCTGCACAGAATCCACAAACAAGTCCCACTGGAGGGTATATCTTCTAAGGATTACAATGCAAATTCTCGAAATAAATGCTTTTTTGGAGTTTTTGGAGCAAATTGGACAAAATGCTGATTCTAATATCAACTTTAAATGCTTTAAATGCATAAATGCACTGGCTTTTTAGGTTCCGGATAGCTGTTAAGCTCAAACCCTTAGGGTGACTGGGGACCCTTAGGGTCAGACCCAGCCCTAGAGCCAGACCCAGAGCCAGACCCAGACCCAGAGCCAGACCCAGACCCAGAGCCAGCCCCAGTCCCAGCCCCCATCCTGTACCCTAGCCTCTTTTGCCTCCACTTTCGTGTCATATGTCGTTTAAAGGTTATCGACTATCAGAAATCCAAATATCGACTCCATTTTAGTCCAAAAGTATACAAAATCTTCCATTTAACCACAAAGTACTGCTACATTTTTGTTTTCAATGAAAAATGACAAAAATTTCCCAGTTGATGCTTTTTTTTCTCAAAAATCGTTTATTAAATCGAATCGAAATCGAAAAACGTTAAAAGTAATGACTAAAATACCCATAAATGAATGAAGAGCTTTGGGAATCACTGGGAAATCAAAATTGAAAGAAAAGAACATTTCTGTTTGACAATTTGACAAAAATTCTATCCTTTTGAAGCCATGATGAGCATTTCTTTCATTAAAACAGCTAATAAAACATCCAATGGATCTAATAAAGCACGTTGAAGAGACTTCGGAATCGTTGTGCGGTGATCGAAGATCTGAAATCGCGATTGAATTCATGAATGTAAACTAGATAAGGATAAGGCGACGGTAGCGTACTATGTACTGTAGCGTAGACTTCGGAAAACAAAACTTAACCAAAACCAAAACTACCAAAACAAGACCAAAACCAAA
This sequence comes from Mesorhabditis belari, assembly GCA_958450365.1. Lineage (NCBI taxonomy): Eukaryota > Metazoa > Nematoda > Chromadorea > Rhabditida > Rhabditidae > Mesorhabditis > Mesorhabditis belari. The sequence continues at coordinate 658,536 of CAUEEP010000914.1, forward strand.
ACAAACCAAAACCAAAACCAAAACTCGCCAATATCTCGCGACTGGGAGGAGCTAGCGAAAAAAATCTGTTTGCAGATTTGAAATCAGCATCCAAAAATCTATCCCATAGGCTATTTTTTGTTTCGAAATTTCGAGGTCGTGTTTTGGTCTTTTTTTCGGCCGCGAGATTTTGTGGAGTGAGAAAAATGAAAGGTTAATTTGCATTTTACAATTTTAAATTTGCATTTTACAATTTTAAATTTGCATTTTACATTAAAATTTGCATTTTACATTAAAATTTGCATTTTACAATTTTAAATTTGCATTTTACATTAAAATTTGCATTTTACAATTTTAAATTTACATGTTAATTTATATGCAAATTGAGTTTTGGTTTGTTTTGGTTTTGGTTTTTGGTTTTGGTTTTGGTTTTGGTCTGTTTTGGTTTTGGTTTTGTTTGTCGAAGTCTACTGTAGCGTACTGCAGTCAATTTTATGTCAATCCAACCTGTAACTTCTTTAAAACCTCATCGATCACCGGGGGATTCCATTTGATTCGATCGATGAAACGAATTTTCGGATCGACTGTCCATTGCTCACATTTAAAGATTCGATGATCACGAGATAGAGAAGTTGAGGAAGAAGTTGACGAGGTGGAGCTCTCCTAGAAAAGGACAAAACTGGAAGAGTCTTACTAGACAGGCTTATCTTACTGTATTAATACTACAGTAAGATAAGCCTTCACAATGTAAACATCTGATAAAAGAATTTTGTTGGTTTGCTTGCTGTTGGCTTTGGCTTTGGCTTTGGTTCAGGCTCAGGCTCAGCTGGTTTAGAACTTAGACAAGGAGTACTACAGCTACTACAGATCTATAGCCTAAAGTCAGTAAAGCCTGGAATGAAGTAAGCCTTGAGCATCTTGAGATCTAGACTTCTCAGGTTACCAAATGCTCTATGATCTCTAAACAAAGGAAATTTGGAGGAGAACGGGTTACTGTAGCTTTCCTTTACAGAGAACGGGTTACTGTAGCTTTCCCCTACACAGAACGGGTTACTGTAGCTTTCCCCTACAGAGAACGGGTTACTGTAGCTTTCCCCTACACAGAACGGGTTACTGTAGCTTTCCCCTACAGAGAACGGGTTACTGTAGCTGACCTGTTGATGCGTTTTCATATAACTCTTCAGAAGATCTGGCAGAAAAGAGACTTGTGCGTTGAAATCGGTTTGCACGGAGACTGCGTTGTGGAAATCGCAGACGAAAGTCGAGTGGACCTGGAAATTTTCACGGGAACTGAATTCGGAAATTCGATTGACCATAACTGGAAAGCTTTAGATGACATATGGCACAAGGGGAATGAGACTTTACCCCACAAGTACCCAGAAAGGATCTACCATACCTCTTGTGCTCCCTCCGATCCACCGGAGTCCATCTCACTGCACGGGTTCACCTGGAATTTCATATTTCGTTGGTTGAGCTTGAGAAATCGATTCATTTGCGTACCTGATGTGTTTTCAGTACTGCTTCTAAGGCGGGAAATTGGAACAACTCGAGAACACTGTGCGTGCCACGGCCTTGCGTCTGAAAAGACCTCATTTTGTACCCAATTCTCTGTTTCTGAGAAAAAACAAGAGCTTCAATCGATTCGCCGACCCCGAAAACCCTCAGAATACTTTACAGCCAAATCTCTCCTTTGCCCATAATCGACTTTTGGAAAGGAACGACTTTTGACACACAGACTTGGGTAATTAAACCGGACGAGGGGGCTTTCCGGTCACTTAACCCAAAGCCGTGTGCCAGACGCCGCTTTTTCCTACGAGCGACATAGAAAGAACGCACCTGTCCCTGTGCGCTCTTTTCATGTCGCTCCTCGGAAAAAGCGGCGTCTGGCACACGGCTTTGGGTTGAGTGACCGGAGAGGTCGCTAGGCTGGTTTAATTACCCAAGTTTTCGCCTGAGAGACTGCTCTGGTCGTGTTGGATACTTGCTTGATGTAAAATTGTAACTACAAGCATGGTAACCGATATTTCCCTCAGCAAACCTTTGTCTCCAACGCTCGCAGCACTTCCCCAATCACGTGATCCAGGCATTCATCAATTGACGCATTCGTTCGCATCGTTAAATTTCTTGTCTAAAATAAGCTTGAAATTCCTTTTCTTTCGGTTATTGTCAAATTTTCGGGATTTTCCTTACTTGAACGCGACAAACGTTTGCAAAATTGTCGGTGTGCCGTGGATCGGGTTGATCGGGTCCAAGGCGCACGATGAGCTTTTGATTCATCAGAATACCGACCTATAAAAGATCTCTGATTCTTTAAATAGTCTAATAAGTGGACTTGGAGCTGGCGAGTTAAATCAAGTTCAAAATAGGATGGAAGTAGCTAGGATTTCGCGACTTTCAGTCTAACGGCTGAAGGTTAGACTTAGGCTTAGGCTTAGACTAAAGGTCTAAAGTACATCAGTACGCACCAGTACTATGTACATGGTGCCAGTACATACCAGTACTATGTACATGGTGCCAGTACTATGTACATGGTGCCAGTACTATGTACATGGTGCCAGTACTATGTACATGGTGCCAGTACTATGTACATGGTGCCAGTACTATGTACATGGTACCAGTACGTACCAGTACAATGTAGTTGATCCAAGACCAGCTCAAGGCCTTGAACAAGCTGAGCAGTCAGCCCTAGATCCTCTACCTGTCCATTAGCCTCATCGACAAACGTGTAGAGAGCCTCGGGAGTGAAGAGGATCAACGGTTGTTGCATGTGGAAGAAAGCCCAGCTAGAGGTTTTTGTGTTAGGTTACTGTAGTTGGGAAATGAACTAATCTAGTTCTCTCTAGCCTTTTTACCTATTTGCGTGCATTTCCCCATGCATACACGCTAAACTGATGCTACCAGCCTCGAATTGAACACTGCCACCAACCTGAAAAAGATTCATTAAAGGTTTTCTAGGTCTAGGTTTAGATTCAGATCTTAGATTCAGACCTATCTTATAGCCTTGAGTACCTATAGGCTTTGGTGGGTTAGATACAGTACCCAAGGTTTAAGCCTTGGGTACTGTATCAAGCCCAGTCTTTAGAACAGATCTAGAGTCGGCAGAGAGCCGGCTGTAGATTAGGTACAGTATTCAAGAATGGATTAGATCCGGATCAAGTCTAGAGCCAGGTTAGGCTCAGCTCAAGCCAGCCAGCCTCACCACAGTCTCTCCATTAGCTGACATCGGAAGAGGCAATAGATTTTGACGCATTTGGATCGAGCAGAGAATGTCGAGGACCTAAGGTTGATCATTGGAGAATATTGGAGAATATTGGAGAAGATTGGGGAGGATTGGAGAAGATTGGAGAATTGATTGAAGGATTGATTGAAGGATTGATTGAAGGATTGATTGAAGAATAGATCCAAGAATAGATCCAAGAATGGATCCAAGAATAGATCACTTCATCAAAACAATTCTTAAACTAATAAACTAATAGAATATAAACCTTTTCCCAAAATCGGCTCGCCAAATGACTCCTCTCTTCCTTTTCCCCATTCGTTTCTTCTGACTCAATCGGTGTCAGGGTTTTTTCTTCATAAATTCCCCAAACAATCTTCGAGCTTTTCAGTTGATCCTAAAACATTGAACTTGACTCGGTACTGTACTGTTCAAATGGACTGTACTGTTCAAATGGACTGTACTGTTCAAATGGACTGTACTGTTCAAATAGACTGTACTGTTCAAATGGACTGTACTGTTCAAATGGACTGTACTGTTCAAATGGACTGTACTGTTCAAATGACTGTACTGTTCAAATAGACTGTACTGTTCAAATAGACTGTTCAAATGAACTGTACTGTTTTGTACTTTCTCAAATCACCAACCTGGAAGAATGAGACGAGTTTGTTAAAGATTTTCTCACAGGATTCGACTGTATCCCTTGTAATCACCATTTGAAGATCACACCATCGACCGTCCATTCCAACAGAGACTGAAGAGCGATTCACCTAATCAAATCAGCATTAAAAGTTGCCCTAGATTGTTACCAGGCATTAGCCTAGCTTACAAGCTTTGCCTTGACTGGCTAGCTTTGAAGTCAGAGCTGGATCTGGCTCAACAACTGAGCTTGAACCTTCCCCAAACATTTCCCCCAAATCCTCACCACTCCACTCGAATCTTTCTCTACAGACCAATCATCAAAAACGGAGATTGTCGGCTCTTTGCATGTCGCAATGAGAACTGAACGAGACATCCACTCGATTCGACAGGAGATTCTTTTGAGGTTCGTGTTGAAATGGTTGGCTGGTGGTTGCTGAAAAGGGGTACTGTAGAAAGAGAAAATCAGACTAATGATTACTGTAGTCTGTAATCCGTAACAGTAACAGTAAATGAAACAACACTTACATTCGATTTCTTGCTGTGCTTGGCTGATAATCTCAATTGTGTGATGCCGATTTGGCCTGAGATCGCTCCTCCATGAGCGGAGAGTTCGGATGAATGGAGTCGGAAAAGGATATACGCTTCTCGTTCCAGTCGGGAGTTTAACTAAGGAAAAGTTTCGATTCGAAGTATTTCCATTTTATGGAAATCCTTTCCACTTGATAGAGTAATGAGTTAATCGATACAGTAATTGGTACAGGATCTAGGACTGGAGCCAGTTCCGGTACAGGATCCAGAACAGTAGCCAGTACCGGTACAAGATCTAGGACTGTAGCCAGTACCTGTACAGGATCTAGGACTGGAGCCAGTACCGGTACAGGATCTAGGACTAGAGCCAGTACCGGTCCAGGATCCAGGACTCTAGCCAGTACCGGTACAGGATCTAGGACTAGAGCCAGTACCGGTCCAGGATCCAGGACTCTAGCCAGTACCGGTACAGGATCTAGGACTAGAGCCAGTACCGGTCCAGGATCCAGGACTCTAGCCAGTACCGGTACAGGATCTAGGACTAGAGCCAGTACCGGTCCAGGATCCAGGACTCTAGCCAGTACCGGTACAGGATCTAGACTAGAGCCAGTACCGGTCAGGATCCGGGACTCTAGCCAGTACCGGTACAGGATCTAGGACAGAGCCAGTACCGGTCCAGGATCCAGGACTCTAGCCAGTACCGGTACAGGATCTAGGACTAGAGCCAGTACCGGTCAGGATCCAGGACTCTAGCCAGTACCGGTACAGGATCTAGGACTAGAGCCAGTACCGGTCCAGGATCCAGGACTCTAGCCAGTACCGGTACAGGATCTAGGACTAGAGCCAGTACCGGTACAAGATCTAGGACTGTAGCCAGTACCTGTACAGGATCTAGGACTGGAGCCAGTACCGGTACAGGATCTAGGACTGGAGCCAGTACCGGTACAGGATCTAGGACTAGAGCCAGTACCGGTCCAGGATCCAGGACTCTAGCCAGTACCGGTACGGGATCTAGGACAGAGCCGTACCGGTCAGGATCCAGGACTCTAGCCGGTACCGGTACAGGATCTGGGACTAGAGCCAGTACCGGTCAGGATCCAGGACCAGCCAGTACCGGTACGGGATCTAGGACTAGAGCCAGTACCGGTCAGGATCCAGGACTCTAGCCAGTACCGGTACAGGACTAGGACAGAGCCAGTACCGGTCAGGATCCAGGACTCTAGCCAGTACCGGTACAGGATCTGGGACAGAGCCAGTACCGGTCAGGATCAGGACTCTAGCCAGTACCGGTACAGGATCTAGGACTAGAGCCAGTACCGGTCCAGGATCCAGGACTCTAGCCAGTACCGGTACAGGATCTAGGACTGGAGCCAGTACCGGTACAGGATCCAGGACTCTAGCCAGTACCGGTACAGGATCTAGGACTAGAGCCAGTACCGGTACAGGATCTAGGACTGGAGCCAGTACCGGTACAGGATCTAGGACTCTAGCCAGTACCGGTACAGGATCTAGGACAGTACCAAGTCCAGTACAAACCTTTGTGTGTCCCCTGAGCACTCCATCTCTTGCCTTCCACGTCGTGTTCCCCATTGCATTACTCATTTGAGCAAAAATGTTCAACTCTTTCCATTGTACGGCCACTTGCACGGTCGCCGCCCATGCTTTCTCCTCTTTCTCGGGACGTGGCTCGAGTTTTCTGGAAATACGGACTACGTACAGTGCTATGCTACAGTAATTGTTGACATTGTAAGTCTAAGCTGAAGTTTTGATAGTGAGCCTAAGGATTTAGGCTTTCAGTCCCGGGCTAGGACCATCCAAGTCTTGATCTCGGTTTTGGCCTGGCTAAGCTGGCTTCAGAGCTGGCTCGAGAGCTGACTCCAGACTATCTCTATTTTCTTGAGTGAACCTGAGAATTTAGGCTTCCAGTTCCGGGTTAGGACCTTTCTACCTTTTCTCGAGAACATCAAACCCTTCTAATCCATCAACTCACCGAATAGGTTGTGCGGAAATTCTGCTTGCTGGTCGGTCTTGGTTTGGCGGACTTTTCGGTTTCACACTTTGATCACCGAAGAAGACACGACGCATGATAGCGGCACGGTACCTAAAGTTTTTGAAACTTAAGTTAGGGTTAAGCTGGCTTCAGAGCTGGCTCGAGAGCTGGCTTCAGAGCTGGCTCGAGAGCTGGCTTCAGAGCTGGCTCGAAAGCTGGCTTCAGAGCCGACTCGAGAGCTGGCTTCAGAGCTAGCTGGAAAGCTGGCTTGAGAGCTGGCTCTCGAGCTCTCTCCAGACTATCTCTATTTTCTTCTGACCCACCATGGTTTCGGGAAAGCGATCAACTCGCTCAATCGCCTCATGTCATAGTTGAAAGAAGCCGAGCCAACATTTGCGGTGAGAACGAACTGAAAAAAAGCTATCAAACTTTCGATCTTGTTCACCCACCCGAACTTTATTATCAATTTCCTGTGATCCGTTTTTACTTCTCGAGATGACAAAGGATAAATGATCTAACGTTAGCGAAAGAGCATCATGAGCTGTGGCTTGTTGATGAGGCGAGTAAATGGATAGAGAGAACGCCGATAGAGTTACCGAGATGTCTACCTGATTTGAATGATGAATGACAAATGATGAATGAATGGCAAAAGCCTAATAGATTGGATTTCTTTTAAACTCACTCCTCCTAAAACATAGGCTGCATTTCCTTGATTTAATGTCAAGCCTTCCATTCGTCGAGTAGAAGCCATTAGGGTAAGACAAGGTAACTTCAAGAGACAATCGGCTGCTGAGGAACGCTGAAAGAGATCAAGAATTTGGAAAGGATAGAAAGAATGGGAAGTTTTAGAGTCTGAAAGTCATTGACAAGTCTGCAAGCTAATGGAAAGGCTACAGACTACAGACTACAGCCTGCAGACTACAGCCTACCGACTACAGCCTACCGACTACAGCCTGCAGACTACAGCCTACAGACTACAGCTTGCAGACTACAGACTACATCCTATAGACTACAGCCTGCAGCCTGCAGTTCATCAGCCAACAGTTACTAAGGTGTAGAGCACTAGCTAACAGCAGTAGCTACAGTCCCAGTCCCAGTCCCAGTCCCAGTCCCAGTACCAGTCCCAGTCCCAGTACCAGTACCAGTACCAGTACCAGTACCAGTACCAGTACCAGTGCCAGTACCAGTGCCAGTACCAGTACCAGCAGTAGCTACAGTACAGTAGCTAGTACAGTAGCTAACAGCATAGAGTACTGTACTGCATAGTACTGCATAGAGTACTTCGAAAGCTACCTGTTGTTGCCCTTCGAAACGGAAAGTTGATGATTGAATGGTTAGATATAAAATGATATCTAATGGAAGAGCTGATGTATCTAGAAATCGATTGATGATTAGCTTTAGATTAGTTTTAGATTAGTTTTAGATAGTTAAAAGTCCGCTTGACAAACCAATTGAAACAATTGGCGCAGAGACAGAATCCGTCGAATTTATCGATTCTTGAATCGTGGAAATGGATGAGGAACGGAACATCAGACCGGAGGTGTTGGGAAGGGGTTCAAGAACCTGGAAAGGATATGGTTCAGTTCTAGTTCTAGCTCTAGCTCTAGCTCTAGCTCTAGCTCTAGTTCTAGTTCTAGACTACTAGTATTCTTATCCTCTTGAAATTAAGCTCTAATAAATCAAACTTTATCGTTTGTCAAGCCGTCAATCAAGCCAAAAGACAAACCTGTTCAAGAAAATCGGCCAAATGTGGTCGAACGACTGTCTCAGTGGGCATTGAGGCAAGGCTGATGTTCAAGTAGAAACACCCACGTTTTGACGGATTCACCTATATATTTTCAAATATTTTATCAATTATCCAAATCTATTCAAAGATTATACCTCTTTTCCCAAATTGCTCGTTGATGATGGCAATTTTTTGAGAGTTTTTAGCGGTGATGGACGATCGAGGAACGAGGTACTGCTGGCTAAAATAAAGAAATCAAATTCTCATCGATTTGGCTAATGTTAGAGTTCTTGCTAATAAACCAGTACAAGTTCTGGCTAGACAAGAACTCTAACAGAAACAAGACTAGGCTAAACTAGAGTGTAGAGCTAAACTAGAGCTTCTTTCTGATTTCAAAATCCACCAACCATGCGCCATTCTTTGCTCGTCAATCAAATGTTGTTTCATCGGATTGTTCATTTCCCCAATTTCATTCATCGGATTCAAACGATTTTCCATCTCACCGACAGCTTCTTTTGACGCATAATAGCCTTTGATATCGACACTGGAAAGAAAGGAATGGGGTTTAGAACAGGGTTTAGAACAGGGTTTAGAACAGGGTTTAGAACGGGTTTAGAACGGGGTTTAGAACAGGGTTTAGAACAGGGTTTAGAACTGGCTTTAGAACAGGCTTTAGAACAGGCTTTAGAACGGGTTTAGAACAGGGTTTAGAACAGGCTTTAGAACAGGCTTTAGAACGGGTTTAGAACAGGGTTTAGAACAGGCTTTAGAACAGGCTTTAGAACGGGGTTTAGAACGGGGTTTAGAACGGGGTTTAGAACAGGGTTTAGAACAGGGTTTAGAACAGGCTTTAGAACAGGCTTTAGAACGGGGTTTAGAACGGGGTTTAGAACGGGGTTTAGAACAGGGTTTAGAACAGGGTTTAGAACAGGCTTTAGAACAGGCTTTAGAACGGGGTTTAGAACGGGGTTTAGAACGGGGTTTAGAACAGGCTTTAGAACGGGTTTAGAACGGGGTTTAGAACAGGCTTTAGAACGGGGTTTAGAACTGGCTTTAGAACAGGCTTTAGAACAGGCTTTAGAACAAGCTTTAGAACGGGTTTACAACGGGGTTTAGATGCCCATAGATTTGCTATTCTTGACATTTGCTTGATTGACATTGACTTGACTTGCTTGACAAACATTTTTATGACAAACATTTTCTACTCCTCAACCTAATATGTGCTTGAGTTCCGATCCTTTTCTGTCAGATGGATTGGATCGGATTCAATCTGATAATCGAATCAAATCGGATTAAATCAATCGAACTAATCAAATCAATCGGATTGGATCAAATTGGATCGAATCAGCTCACTATCCAAGGCAATCCGATCCATTTTAATATGGATTCGATCTATTGGATGGGGAGTCTAGTATCTGGACAATGCGACACTATTTTACTGCACTGGCGACTGTAAAGAGTGCTCTAAAGGGTACTGGAGAGTACTGGAGAGTACTGTACATCGTTCAGGTCAAACCAGGCTAGACCAAGGATTGTTTCTAAGCCAAGTACTGCTAGACCAGGCACAGATCTTGTTTTGGATTTGGGATTGCTAGGCCCAGAAAGTCAGAGGGCCCAGTAGTTGGCTTCCAGATGATTGGTGAAGTGTATTCAAGTCCGAAGAGCATCAAAACATATCTATGACTATTTCTAACCTCGGAATCGAGAACCTCGTCTCATTGCTTTGTTGCATTGTGAAAAGTCCCTTTCTCAAATCTTTTGCTGATGGTTTTTTCGACATTTGCACATTTGTGAATCCTGTCTGTTGTTGAGATCCCTCTTTTTGCATAGTGCGTAGAATGCATAGGCCTGAGGCGATGTTTAGCTGAAAATAGTACTGTGACTAAAGGATTGACTGAGCTAAAGGATTGGCTGATCTAGAGTTGATGATTATAGCTAGAGGAATGCTAGAGCTAGAGCTAGAGCTAGAGCTAGAGCTAGAGAATACCAGTCACCTGTAAATCAATGTGCATATCAACTGTTGTTTCTGGACGTATCGGCTCGGCTTTGTTGATTGAAGCTGTCTCGCCTAAACAGTGAGCCAGTTCAAATCATTCAAATAATTCAAATAATAATCACCACCTGGTCTTGAATGTTTTCTTGAAACGAGGTCTTGATTTCGACTTGAGGCTTGCTGAATTTGATTTTGGTTACATTTGTTTGACTGATTGACTACAATTAGTACAATTAGTACAATTAGTACAATTAGCACAATTGCTACAGTACAATTTCGTACAATTAGTACAATTTGTTTACCTTTTTCGGTTGAATATGGCTTCTTCTCCATTTCTCAATCATAGTTCGACGAAATTGTTTGAAACGAATCAATTCAAGACGGCGAAGTTTTACACGAGCTGCCTAGAAAATGGAAAATGGATCAAGGATTAGCTGATCTAAAGGATTGATTGTGCTAAAGGATTGACTGAGCTAAAGGAATAGCTGAGCTAAAGGATTGGTTGATCTAAAGGATCAGCTGATCTAAAGTTAGCTGATCTAAAGGATCAGCTGATCTAAAGGATTAGCTGATCTAAAGGATCAGCTGATCTAAAGGATCAGCTGATCTAAAGGATCAGCTGATCTAAAGGATCAGCTGATCTAAAGGATCAGCTGATCTAAAGGATCAGCTGATCTAAAGTTAGCTGATCTAAAGTTAGCTGATCTAAAGTTAGCTGATCTAAAGTTAGCTGATCTAAAGGACCAGCTCATCTAAAGTTAATTGATCTAAAGGATCAGCTGATCTAAAGGACCAGCTTATCTAAAGGACCATCTGATCTAAAGGGTCAGCTCATCTAAGGGATTAGATGATCTAAAGGACCAGCTCATCTAAAGGATCATCTGATCTAAAGGATTAGCTGATCTAAAGGACCAGCTTATCTAAAGGACCAGCTGATCTAAAGAACCAGCTGATCTCCAAATTCCTACTTACTGACTTCATAGATGAACAGTAGATTTAAAGCAGTCTAACTGGACGGCTAGGGTAGAAGCTGTACAGATTTTAGTACTCGTTATTGTACTCGTTATTGTACCGGTTATTGTACTAGTTACTGTACAAGCTTGTTCCGACTCTGTTTAAAGCCTTCTGCTAATAACCTATCAGTTGATCACTTCAGCAGATCAAAGCCTGATCAATTCTTTCCTGACCTAGCTTCTACCCTAGCCATCCAGACTGCTTTCAATCTACCATTCATCTAAGTCTACTACAGTGTAACTAGTCAACAGCTCGAACCTGGCTTCAAGCAAAGCTCCAAGCCAAGCTCCAAGCTCAGCTCAAAGCTTTCCACTCACCTCTAAATCCCTTTCCGATGCTCTTTTCTGTACCAACTCCGAAATATGAACAGCTTCCTCATGCATTTTCCTCTCAATCCACCGCACTTTCCCCTCTGGTTGCTGGATTTTTTGAAGCTCAGCCGCTTCCTCCAACATCTGAATAGAAATTTGTGATTTCTCTAGAGCTACACCCTAGCTAGAGCTAGAGCTAAAGCTAGAGTCCAAAAGCTACAAACTTTTGCATCCTCTTCTCCCAAATCTGTCTCCAAATCATAGCCTTGATCCGTGAATTCTTCAAAATCATCGTCTTCTAAAGATTCTCTAAGATAATTCTTGAAGTTTCAAGCTCTCCTACCACCAAACGATGTAAAAGTGTTGACTAAGAGCTTGGCAAGGCGACCGATTCGTTGATCCAGATCCACTTGCATTCCCTAAAAGGTAGAAGTCTATGAAATTGAAGAAACAAGAAATCAAATGGTTTTTGATGGTTTTAGCTTGGAAAGCTGTAGAATGATGGATAGCTTGTAACGGCGTTATCCATCACCTACACCTCACGAAATTGATTCTTGAAATTCTTGGCGAGAATCTTGAAACCCAAGAATTTCTCATCTCTTATCATAGTTTTTTTTTAACAGGCTATGATGGTACAGATCAGTGGTATCACAGCTCATTTAGCATGCAAATTTTGTGACAAGGCTGTCAAAAGGCTTTGATCTCACAGGGCTCACAAAATGAAGCTCAATTCTACAAGTCTTCTGGATGAAAAGGATAAAGGAAAGTTCGTATACAACAATTTCAATCAAATAATCGATAACTTTAGTCTTGCTATCTACTTTTGTATCGTGACAATTGCTGGTGGAAACGTTGGAGTAATGATGGGTTCAGTTTTGTCAACGGTATGGCATCTTGCTTTTAATGTCCATTCAAAAATCTCTAGTTATTGCGTAGTGGAAAGTTGTGCTTCAAATGGTCTGCTTCAAATGGTGTGCTTCAAATGGTACGCTTCAAATGGTGTGCTTCAAATGGTGCGCTTCAAATGGTGTGCTGTCAGAAGGCTGTACTGTCAGAAGGCTGTGCTGTCCCAAGGCTGTACTGTCAGAAGGCTGTGCTGTCCCAAGGCTGTACTGTCAGAAGGCTGTGCTGTCCCAAGGCTGTACTGTCAGAAGGCTGTGCTGTCCCAAGGCTGTACTGTCAGAAGGCTGTGCTGTCCCAAGGCTGTACTGTCAGAAGGCTGTGCTGTCCCAAGGCTGTACTGTCAGAAGGCTGTGCTGTCCCAAGGCTGTACTGTCAGAAGGCTGTGCTGTCCCAAGGCTGTACTGTCAGAAGGCTGTGCTGTCCCAAGGCTGTACTGTCAGAAGGCTGTGCTGTCCCAAGGCTGTACTGTCAGAAGGCTGTGCTGTCCCAAGGCTGTACTGTCAGAAGGCTGTGCTGTCCCAAGGCTGTACTGTCAGAAGGCTGTGCTGTCCCAAGGCTGTACTGTCAGAAGGCTGTGCTGTCCCAAGGCTGTACTGTCAGAAGGCTGTGCTGTCCCAAGGCTGTACTGTCAGAAGGCTGTGCTGTCCCAAGGCTGTACTGTCAGAAGGCTGTGCTGTCACAAGGCTGTGCTGTTCCAAGGTTGTGCTGTCTCTAAGTTGTGCTGTCCCTAAGCTGTGCTGTCCTAAGGCTGGGCTGTCCCTAAGCTGTGCTGTCCTAAGGCTGGGCTGTCCCTAAGCTGTGCTGTCCTAAGGCTGGGCTGTCCCTAAGCTGTGCTGTCCTAAGGCTGGGCTGTCCCTAAGCTGTGCTGTCCCTATCGTGACAATTGCTGGTGGAATCGTTGGAGTAATTGTGGGTTCAGTTTTGTCTGTGCTGTCTCAAAGCTGTGCTGTCAGAAGGCTATGATCTCACCTTTTAACTATCAAGAATCAAAATTTGAGGTTTATTTGATCAATTGTTGACTATTTAAACGATTTCCTTACCTGCATTTGTGATCGAATCGATAGAACCCACTCAGCTCTCCCCTCCAATCCAGTTGAAGCTTGTGAGCAAAATTGATAAGTACCAGAAGGAAAAAAGCAATAATTCGAATCATCAGTCGTCTTGAAAAATGAATCAGAGAGAGACTAAAGGATTAATTTTTAAAAATTCGTAATCTTTTTCCGTTGCTGTACTCTTTACTCACTTGTTCATCGTAATTATCGACGAAAGCGACTTTAAACGATTCAAAGACAGCTTGACAGGCTAATTCCTTTCGAACGCAGACATTTACATCACTTTTCTCCAATGAGATCACCAGAGCGGCCATGCCGTCGCTAATCTGCAAACTTTCCGCTCAAAACATAGCCCGTCTGGTGCACTGAATCTATCTAAACCCTACCTCTGTGCCTATTAACGGCATGCAAATGTACATTCCGTTTTGAATCGAGAGTGACATGTTGATGTTGATGTCCTGAAGAGTAGAAATGTTTAAAAAAACTCTACAGTACTCGTTCAATTCACCTTTAGAAGACTACCGTAATCATCTAGTATCTGGTCTACAGTCTCCAGCTCTACAGTACTCTAGGACCATAGGCTTCGGAACTACAGTACTCTAAAGCTACAGGCTACAGAACTACAGTACTCTAGGACTATAGGCTTCGGAGCCCTACTCTAGGACAAGCCCACTCACAGTGCTCTAGGACTGCTACTCGAAGCTGGCTGGAACTAACTCTAGAACTACAGGCCACAGAACTACAGTACTCTAGGACTTTCAGTCTAACGGCTCAAGCTTAGACTTGGGCTTAGCCTATAGGCTCCAGAACTACAGTATTCTAGGACTACAGGCTCCAGAACTACAGTACTCTAGGACCATAGGCTGCAGAACTACGGTACTCTAGAACTACAGGCTCCAACTCTACAGTATTCTAGAACTAAAGTCTCCAGCTCTACAGTACTCTAGGACTCCAGCCACTCCAGCCACGCTTACCGTAGCCGAACTTGCACCAGGTTGCGGGCTAAACATCGATATCGCATTCTTTGCCAATCCCTTCTCATCGATCTCAATGCTCGTCTCCTTCCTTTGCCTCATTCGCTCTTTTTCTGCTTTCGTCATTTCCGTTCGCCAATAATCGTATGTGTTCTTGTAGTTCAACCACAAGAGAATTGCCTAGAATTTTGGAGATTCAAGTGGGGAAACAGTACTCTAAAGTACCCTGATGACTTCTACAGTATTCTACAGTCTCCTACAGTACCCTAGAGTCTCCTACCGTCCCCCTAGAGTCCCCTAAAGTCCCCTAGAGTCTCCTAGGGTCCCCTACAGTTCCCTAGAGTCCCCTACAGTTCCCTAGAGTCCCCTAAAGTCTCCCCACAGTCCCCTAGAGTCCCCTAGAGTCCCCTAGAGTCCCCTAGAGTCCCCTACCGTCCCCCTAGAGTCCCCTAAAGTCCCCTAGAGTCCCCTAGAGTCCCCTACAGTTCCCTAGAGTCCCCTACAGTTCCCTAGAGTCCCCTAAAGTCTCCCCACAGTCCCCTAGAGTCCCTAGAGCCCCCTACCGTCCCCCTAGAGTCCCCTAGAGTCCCCTAAAGTCCCCTAAAGTCCCCTAGAGTCCCCTGATTAAAGCCAACATTGATTCAATGTAATGTAAATGTAGCTTTGATCACCTTATCAAACGCCATCGATTTGATCAACAGAATCGGTCGATTCAACGCGATCAAATACGAGTAATTCGAGTTCGCTGTGCCCTCTTTATTCTCCAAACGAATCTAAAAAAAAGATTGAAGTTTTCTACTCAGCTCTTTCTCTAGATCCCTGTATTCACCTGTGTCATAAATGACGCATATTCTTGTAGCTCGAAAGCGACCTCATGGAATTGTGCCGGCTTGCAGAGTTGCCCGAGTTTAGCCGAGAGTTCGATCTCGGCCACGCCAAAGATTCTGTCAAGTTTGGGTTAGTTCTGATAAAGAGATTCGAACTCACCTTTCCCGTCCTTCAGCCTCTCGAACAACCCAGCGATTTGTCAAATTTCCATGTAAATTATCAAGAGTTAATCGAAAAGCGATCGATGTTGGAGTTGAAGCTGTCAATTGTAGCCAAGGGATTCCTTTCTCTTCAAGACCTTCCACCTCAAAGTCTTGCTGGTTTCAGCACAATGTAAGCCATAATAAGCCAAAGTCTACCTACTGTACATAGCAATGGTACGTACTGAGGTACTGTATCTTAAACCTACCTTCAATGAGAACAATAGCGGCTTTCCCATTGTCTGTTCATTTGATGACGGAGCGAATGGAGCTGGTTTAGAAGAACGAATTCGAGAGATCAATAGACTCATCTCTGAACGGAAAGACTGCTCGGCGAAGAGGATCTGATTCAGGAGATCCGTTGTGAATGTGTAGTCGACACGGCCTGAAGTGTGAGACATCAATGAGCTGTCAGCTATCAATCTATCTAGGCTCAGAGAGCCGGAAATCCTAGATCTAAGCCTAAGCCAGCCTAAGCCAGCCTAAGCCAAGCCTAAGCCAGCCTAATCGAACCCAAGCCAAGCCTAAGCCAGCCTAATCCAATCCAATCCAATCCAATCCAAGCCAAGCCTAATCCAAGCCTGACCCTAGCTTAACCCTAGCTTTGACCTGAGTTAACTGGATTTAGCTTAAATTCAAGCCTGCTCCTCTGGGTTTGGTTTGGCTCAAGGACTAGACTTAACTAGAGTGTTTCTCGTGATTTCTAAGCCTTCAGAAGCCTTCAGAAGCCTTCAGAAGCCTAATCCAATCCAACCGTAGTCGATTTTATAAGATAGATTTTGTTTTAAAAGGTCACAGCCAACTGGCAAAGGTTTCTTATTGAAAAACCCGACCGAATTGCAGCAATACATCAAGATATCCGCCTTCTCTGTAATGGAGTTGTTTCGCAGAGATCGGCGCTCCTTCATTTCCCACTTTTTCATACGTACCAATGACATTGATCTGAAAAAGTTTAATTTTTAAACAAATTTTTCGATCTTGGGTTTTCCTTTGGTTGATCTGATAGGAGGAAAGGAGATTTGAATTGAATTTAGCTCTGATAATGCCATACCTTTGGAAGTGGTAGTGAGAAATGCTCGGGAATCGAGCGAGTTTCGGCTTGCACTGTGAAGCGTACCTCGTGCTTTACGAGTTCAGCCGTCCAGTTGGCTGCTTCACCTAAAATTTGGTGTACTGTACAGGTTGAAAGGCTTGAAGACTACCGTAACCCAATTTAAAGCTTGCTGATGGTCCGGTTATGGTAGCTTGAGTTAAGGCTTGCGTTACGGTAGCTTGGATCTAGCTTTGGATTACGGTAGCTTAGGTTTAGCCTTGGGTTACCGTAACCAGATCTGAAGCAGATTATCTACCCACTAATCCAGCCTTCTAATCTTACCAGTTATTCCCTGACTGTGCACTTGTCCAATCCTGTATTTCATGCGTAAACTTGGCAATAGTTGAGCGGCTAGCTCAATGCTTGTGATCTCGAAGTTGAAAGCAACCTGAAGTCAGCATTTGATGGGAAATTAGTTCACAAACGCACCTTGACAATCCTCCGCGGTCCTCCAAGATTCGGCACTCCAATCGGATTCGTCGCTTTGATGAGAAGATTTTCTTTTATTTCTCGATTCTCCTC
Organism: Mesorhabditis belari; assembly: GCA_958450365.1. Taxonomy (NCBI): domain Eukaryota; kingdom Metazoa; phylum Nematoda; class Chromadorea; order Rhabditida; family Rhabditidae; genus Mesorhabditis; species Mesorhabditis belari. The sequence goes on from CAUEEP010000914.1 coordinate 675,508, forward strand.
AGTCACCTCGTTGATTAACGGATTCATCGATTGCGGTGGATTTTGAGTGGTTGTTGTAGTCGGTTGAGCGGATAAGCTGAAGAGTAAGGTAGAAGAGCAAGGTGGAATAGCTATAGATGGCTAGCTAGGTTCAGCGTTGGTATCTAGGCCAATAAGCCAAAGAAGCTAGGCTCAGGCTTAGGCTTAGGCTTAGCCTTAGGCTTAGACTCAAGCTTCTAGCAACAGAAGCCAGGCTCAGGTTTCTAGCTACAGGCTCAGGCTTAGGCTTGGGCCTAGGCTTAGGCTTCTAGCTACAGAAACCAGGCTCAAGCTACAGAAGCCCGGCTCAAGCTACAGAAGTCAGGCTCAGGCCCTAGCTACAGAAGCCCGGCTCAAGCTACAGAAGTCAGGCTCAAGCTACAGAAGTCAGGCTCAGGCTCTAGCTACAGAAGCTAGGCTCAGGCTTCTACTCACCGATCAAATTGTCGTTCTAACTGTGGCCCGTGTCTTAGTACAACATCGTGCAATGATTGAGCGGCCATTGGTAAATCTCCCTCAATTGCTCCAAGGGATAAACGCAAAAATGTGTTCACATCTTTCTCAGAGGGGATTTTTCTAGAAATTCTTTTAAATTCTCGAAAATTGATATCAGAATCTTATTAGAATCATTAGAATCATTAGAATCATTAGAATCTGATTAGAATCTGATTAGAATCATTAGAACCATTAGAATCATTAGAACCATTAGAATCATTAGAATCATTAGAATCATTAGAATAATGAAAATTCAATTTTAAAAACCTTGTCACAGTGAGATGACTTTCTTGTAGACTGCAATCAAGAATATGTTGCTGATGTTCGAATTTTTGATCAACTTTCTCCTGAAACAGTTGTGTTTTTGGATTTGGATTTGATTTTCGAGTAGAGTCAGCTATTCTATATGAGCAGAAGATGGATTCGACCAAATGGATTTGATCGAATCCATCTTCTGCTCATGTAGGTCATCTAGTTCCAAGCTTAAACCAGTTTGTCTCACCTTTATCCCACTAGACAAATTGACAGGTGTTGCTTGTCGTTGTGCTCTTCCCTCGCTCTCCAAAATGGCCAACGTTGCTCGACGGAGAAAGATCGAGAAATGTGTGTTCTGTGTGGCTTTCTCTTTCGGATCACAACCATTCAACTTTCTCGTGTCCGTTTGTGTCATTGCAATGTGTTGCATCGAGACGGCAATGCAAAGATCGGTGAGAATTGATTCAAGACGAATATTTGAGAAGTTTACTGAAATGATGTTAGTAAAGTTCGTACTAAAATTCATTGAAATCAAATGCACAACTAAATCAAACCATTTCCTTTAATCAGCAACTCGATTGGCACATATTTCAAGTCCAAACCACGACGTTGATTCGTTTTCTGAAGATGATTGTAGCTTAGCTGTAGCTTTTCAAAAAGAGCTGTTCAAGAAGAGCTCTTCAAGAAGAGCTGTTCAAGAAGAGCTTTTCAAGAAGAGCTCTTTAAAAAGAGCTGTTCAAGAAGAGCTCTTCAAGAAGAGCTGTTCAAGAAGAGCTCTTCAAAAAGAGCTCTTTAAAAAGAGCTGTTCAAGAAGAGCTGTTCAAAAAGAGCTCTTTAAAAAGAGCTTTTCAAAAACAGCTCTTCAAAAACAGCTCTCCAAGAAGAGCTCTTCAAAAACAGCTCTTCAAAACAGCTCTTCAAAAACAGCTTTTCAAGAACAGCTCTTCAAGAACAGCTCTTCAAGAACAGCTCTTCAAAAACAGCTTTTCAAAAAGGCAACATTTTCCATACTTGAAAAGCTTTTGTTTTCTCAAGCACTCCACGAATCCAAAGATTCTCATCTGGGCTTTTGTTTTTGAATGAATGAATTGAAGCTGATGAAGGTCTAAAAATCGATTCTCTATTTGTATATTCTCTCTTTAAAAAAACAAACTTTTTCTCAACAGGTGTAAGTGGTTGAGAGATCTCAGCAGCTCTTGATAACTCTTTGCTCAATTCGGAGACAGCGATTGCGACAAGAGCCAACTCCTAGAAAGATTCACTCATTTTTTTTTGAATGTGATAGCTCATCGCAGCTTTATAGATTAGCTTATAGCAGCTTTATAGATTAGCTCATTGTAGCTTTATGGATTAGCTCATTGCAGCTTTATAGATTAGCTCATTGCAGCTTCATAGATTAGCCAGGATAATTGATTTTCGGATAATGAGGATTTTTAGAATTTTGGGTAAAGAATACAGAAGATTTTTGGTTTTCGCCAAAACTCGAAAATGGACATGTCTAGCACCGAGAAATGAGCTGTTCTTTGAGTCTAAACTTAGACTACGCGACGCTCCTATAGGCCTACTATTACAGCTTTTACGATATACAACTGCTCTACAGATGTTGCAGAGTAAAACCCATGTGCAAGTCTTTTTTTCCAGTAGATGGGATCGAACCCGCGACCTGTGACTGTGCCCTCCCGACTAGAAGACAAGACTCTTAACCATTCGTTTTAGAAATTCCAGTCACCTCCAATAAGTTTGTTTATAACTCTTTTCCAATAAGAACTGCCAGAATTCGGAATCGACTCCCCAGAGTTTTGAGAGAGTCCAATAGTCTCGAAACCTTTAAATTATCTGTAGATGATCTTGATCTTGAAGCTCTAGTGGATCCTTGACGTATCCCTGAAGCTCTAGTGGATCGTTGACGTATCCCTGAAGCTCTAGTGGATCCTTGACGTATCCCTGAAGCTCTAGTGGATCCTTGACGTATCCCTGAAGCTCTAGTGGATCCTTGACGTTATCTGTGCTACCCACATTTTACATATATTATCTCGTGTTTCTTTTTATCGGCCCTTTTCGTGTGATGTGTATGAATTCATGTGTTTTAATCTTAAATCTAGCGCACTTTATCTCAGGTCCTGAATAAAGTATCTATATGTCGTAGCCGTTTACGAAATTCAGCCGCTAACGAATGAGGGTATTCCCGGGCATCCAATCAAAAAGTGACCCACATAAAAAATGTTCATAATACATATATTTTATAATAAATTTTTGAAATTAGCTCATTTGGTTCAGTAGAAAAAATTTTTTGAGCCCCCAAAGTTTAGGTTCAAAAATGCCTTAAAATGGCTATAAAAAATTTTCTACTCAGCCAAAAAACTTGCCTAATAGCTCATTTTGTAGCCAATTTGATGTAGTTTCTTAAAGTAAAGCCATCTAAAACAATTTTTCGTTGAAGGTACGAGAAAGAGGGCGAGGAACAAATTCAGGGCAATTCTCAAATGTGAAAACAGCGACCTAGTTCAACTGAAGTCGTTCTTCGCCCTCTTTCTCCTAGCTTTGAAAAACAAATGTTCAATGTAGCTTTACTTTAAGAAACTACATCAAATTGGCTACAAAATGAGCTATTAGGCAAGTTTTTTGGCTGAGTAGAAAATTTTTTATAGCCATTTTAAGGCATTTTTGAACCTAAACTTTGGGGGCTCAAAAAAATTTTTCTACTGAACCAAATGAGCTAATTTCAAAAATTTATTATAAAATATATGTATTATGAACATTTTTTATGTGGGTCACTTTTTGATTGGATGCCCGGAAATGCCCTCATTCGTTAGCGGCTGAATTTCGTAAGCGGCTACGACATATATATATATATATATATTCGGCCATGACGGTATCATCTAGGGGGTGGGGAAAACTAGGCTTAACTACTAGGTCATCTTATAAAGTAGCAAAATAAATTTCTTTCTTTTTGTAATTATTATGTTTTAAAAAAAGATTTCATTTTAAAACTAAGCAATTTTTTTTTTTTTTTTAAATTTTTTTAGCAATTTTTTAGAAAAAATTTTTTAATGCTTTTCTTCTCATAAAGTTGTCCAGTTGGCCGACTGGTTAGGAGTCTTGTCTCCTAATCGGAAGGTCGAGGTTTCGATCTCGCTGGCAAAATCAAGTGTGTTCTTTTTCTCATTAAGTTGGGTTTTTTTTTTTCCTTAACTATTAGGTTGATGCAAAAGTCTTTTTCATTTTTTTCGTACTTCCGTTAAAAAGTAACAAATGCACCAATTGAACAACGGTTTATTGCATTCGAAAGGCCAATTATTTTTCTGCAAAATGACATTAAAACGAGTTTAAAATGTCTTATGTCTAGATTTTTTTTGAGAGCCTGAAGTCGGGTAGTCAAAAAAGGCGACGGCTCGATGATGCATTTTAGAGGCTTTAGCTAAGGAAACCAATCTTGATGTTAATAAATAAAAGATAGAGCACAAAAAGTTCGATATTTTTTCAGATTTTCAGAGAAATTGATTCAGCCAATTTCTTTCTAGAGGTTTTTATAGATTTTTATGAAAAGCCCGTTTTCACTCTCGAATTTTGCTTGAAAGTGAATCCAAATTGACTTAAAAAGATGGGAAATTCAACAATAAACACTTTTCATTTAGAGTAAACCATAGGTTAATTGATGACTTTTTATTTTTCAAAAGAAGTACGAAAAAAATGAAAAAGACTTTTGCATCAACCTAATAAATTGTAGGGGTGAAAATAATTGTGTCCTCTTTTTGTAATTGTATGTAATTGTATCCACTTATTCATGTTGAATAAAAGTATCTTTTAAAGCTTTAAATTTTAATTAAAAAAAGAAATAAAATAGACAGTTTTTCGATAAATTTCGATGTTTCGATATGTTTAAGCAAAAGAAAATAAGCACAGCAGCAGATTATCATTCGAATCATTCATTAGAAGTCATTTTTAAATCGTTCAGATTCTCCGTCGAGCTCTAATTAGCAAAACTCCTCACCTTAATCAAGCAAACCGATGAGATCGCCACCACACATCGAATACTTTCCAATTCGCACGCATGTTCCAAATCAATTCTTGCAATTAACGGCCGTAAACGACGTTGATCCATTTCTTTTCGATAGTTCATCTAGAAATTGATGCTAGAATTATGCTACCGCCAATACCATAATGACGATGCGGAGTGTTGTGTAGTCTAGCTTTGAACGAGTTTTTCTCGACACTGGTTTATGCGATAATGCTCGCTTAGGTATCAAAAAATAGCTGAAATTCAGGGCTATTTTTTGATACCTAAGCGAGCATTGTAGCATAAACCAGTGTCGAGAAAAACTCGTTCAAAGCTAGACTACGCGATGCTCCGGCCGTCATTATGGGTGTGGGGCCCAATTACAGTATTTACGGTAGGAGGTTTTATTTTTAAACAAAACTTAAGCTTAAAGTAACATTACCTTTCCAATCGTGTCCATTCGCTTTAAATGAAACAATTGATGAGTTGAATGTGAGAAGAATTGACGTAAATCCGATGTGGATGCACATCGATGTTCGGTCACATTTATCGAAACATCATCAAGATGAATCTCAAGATTGAAATTCCCATTTGAAAGGGGAAGAACTTCGAATGAATAGTCGAGGTGACAGTTCTAGAAATTCGACATTTAATTAGGCTTGATCTTTTCGTCAAAAGTATCCTAGAATCGTCTGTCAATCGTCTATCAATCAAGCTAAACCAGAAGCCAGCCTTGAACTCACGCCCTTCTGTTCCTTCTGTTCCTTCTGTTCCTCCTCTCCCTTCTATTCCTTCTGTTCCTTCTGTCCCTTCTGTCCCTTCTGTCCCTTCTGTTCCTTCTGTCACTTCTGTTCCTTCTGTTCCTTCTCTCCCTTCTATTCCTTCTGTTCCTTCTGTTCTAGCTTTTCAACTAGCCTATTAATCCAAGTATAAAATCGAATCCAAACCTTGTGCAAACTGTAGAAGAAAGCGAGCAGCGATATCTCCATCAAATTCGCCTCTTTATCACCGAAACTGATCTCGCGTTTCCTTTCCTCTTTTCTCAGCTCTCGATGCCGTTTCACATATTGGTATAAATCCATTTTCGGCGGTGGCTCTTCATCATTTTTCTCCTCATTTTCCCCAATCACTTCATCGATCTCATCGACGATTGGTTGACGTAATTTTCGGAGGTACGGTGAGTCCTAAATTGCGCTCATTATAGCTGCCGTTTTTCTAAAAGTTCCTATATGTACAGTAGATCTGTACAGTAGTACAGTAGTACAGATGTTCCGTACGTACCAGTGGTACATAGTACTGGTACGTAATGAGCCGTACGCACTGTACATAGTACTCACCAGCAAGTACCAGTCTATGTACAGTGCGTCAGTGCGTATCAACAGTATGTTCAGTACGTACCAGCACTATGTACGTATACCAGTACGTACCAATACTATGTACAGTACGCACCAGTACTATGTACAGTTCGCATCAATACCATGAACAGTACACCAGTACTTACTAGTACTATGTACAGTACACCAGTACTTATCAGTACCGTGCACACCACAGCAGTACGTATCAGTACTATGTACAGTACACCAGTACTTATCAGTACTATGTACAGTACGTATCAGTACTATGTACAGTACACCAGTACTTATCAGTACTATGTACAGTACACCAGTACTTATCAGTACCATGTACACCACAGCAGTACGTATCAGTACCATGTACACCACAGCAGTACGTATCAGTACTATGTACACCACAGCACTACTACTATGTACTATGTATATGATGCCAGTACTTACCAGTACTATGTACATGGTGCCAGTACGTACCTGTACATAGTACAGGTACGTACTGGCACCATGTACACCAAGCCAGTACGTTGGCTTGGGCTTAGGCGCATCATGTACGCGTACGCGCCAGTACTATGTACCATTTTCCGGGTTCTTCAGGGTGTTCACCTGTTTGTTGATAATCTCATTTTTGAGCGTTTCCGTCTCTTTCCCGTCATCGAGTCGTCCCACGTACTTCAGGGCTTCTTGATTTGAGGCAACCTTGAGAAGCGTATCAATCTTGAAATACTAGAATCCGGTCTCACCTTGATATATTTACAAATGACAGTCTGCCAATGCGAGAGGAGTGCCCGGATGGCCGCTTTGCGATTCGTTTCCTCGTGAAGTTCGGGGAAATTGCTGGGCAAAGGCGAATAGCGAGTTGATGGATTCGCTGTGTAGCTGAAAAGAAAAGCCGTTCACATTTCACGACTCCAACAACTTTACGCTCACCGTAGCAACGCTTGAATCACTTGACAACTCGGGCAACTCGAGAAATTCTTATGGAATTTCTTCACACTGCTCATACATGATTTGGTGGGTCGAAGAACATTCGGATCGTCGAGTGCCGTTGAGAGAAGCTCTAACAATTTGATGTCACCGTTGATCTCGAATCGATTGATTGCCTAAATGGTTGAAGAATTGAAACTAGCTCAACTGATTCGATAGATACGTCTAGTTCTATCGCCTAGATCTAGATCTAGATCACCTTTTTCATAGTTTTCGCTATTCTCGTCACTGAGGAGAACCACATAGAAACAGTTGGAGAAATAGCTTCAAAAATCGGGAACTCATTTCGACCAGTCATTTCAAGAGGACGAGCCATGATGAACATCTGAAAAAAGAAGGAATAAGAAGGAATAAGAACGAATCTAGCAACGGGATTGAACTCTTGAGCTTTCAATTAAGCTACAGAGCTCTCGATTAAGCTACAGAGCTCTCGATTAAGCTAGAGAGCTCTCGATTAAGCTAGAGAGCTCTCGATTAAGCTAGAGAGCTCTCGATTAAGCTAGAGAGCTCTCGATTAAGATACAAGCCAGTCAACTATGACTGTTCTCTATTCAGATTTGCTTTCACTTGTTCTCTATTCAGATTAGCTTCCCTACCACATCAATTGATCCATGATTGGCTCTCTAAGAGCTCTGTAGCTTAATCGAGAGCTCTGTAGCTTAATCGAGAGCTCTGTAGCTTAATCGAGAGCTCTGTAGCTTAATCGAAAGCTCACGAGTTCAATCCTGTTGCTAGATTCATGGATCAATTGATCCTTGCTTTCACTTGTTCTCTATTCAGATTAAGAAAGCTTCCCCCTACCACATCAATTGATCCATGATTAAGAAGAGTTTTTGTTTGAGACATTTCAACATTCGATGCACACATTGGAATCTCTCCAATTACCTCCAAGAATGCGGCGCTGATATTGATGAGAGGCTAAACGTTGAAAGTTGAAACTAGATCGAAACTAGATCGAAACCAGATCAAAACCAGATCAAAACCAGATCAAAACCAGATCGAAACTAGATCAAAACCTATCAAAACTAGATCAAAACTCGTGCTGGACTCGAACCCAGCGACCTTTCGCTTACCAAGCAACTGTGCTAACCATTATACCAAAACGCACTGGAACTCTTTGTATTTTACTCCAGAAGGGGTTAACTGTATCCCTTTTCAAACTACCGTAATTTTGGCTTGTAATTTTGCTTTGTAATTTGTTGTTTGTACTTTTTCGGAGTACTTTAAGGTCTTAAGATTAGTCTATCTTTTTAACTATCTAATACAATAGTAGAATTGCTTTCATAGTATATAATCGTAGCTTTCTAGGAGTACTGTAACTTCCAGAGTACAGTAGTTTGTCAAGAATCCTTTAGAATCCTTTAGAATCCTTTAGAATCCTGTAGGATCCTGTAGAATCCTTTAGAATCCTTTAGAATCCTGTAGAATCCTGTAGAATCCTTTAGAATCCTGTAGAATCCTGTAGAATCCTGTAGAATCCTGTAGAATCCTGTAGAATACTACAACCATATTAGAATATTAGTCTTATGTTTATTGTAACTCCTTGTAAGTACGGTAACTCTTTGTAAGTACAGTAGCTTTTCATAGGGTATGACAGTTAACTTTAGAGAAGTACTGTAACTTCCTGAGTACGATATTCCATCATCCTACCCTTAAATCCAAATTGTACATCTCCTTTGCTAGTCGACAAGTCGCCCAATTCGTTGTGCTCTTTGACTGGAGTCTAAAATAATCAATTATTTACTTACTCAGCGCACTTTGTGCTCATCTTTTCACATCAAAACACTTCTCTTCTAGTGCACTACCTTTGCGTCAAGAAATCGAGTGTATTTCGATCAAAAAAGCGCAGATATTGAGCAGCAAGTTCACCCTGGCGTTTGTACGAGAGCTAAAAATCAAAAGATACGGTACTACACTACTGGACAATGAAATATGATATTTGAAAAAAGATCGTCACTTTCGCGCGTCTGTAACTCCCTTATCTTTACCATATTTCTAAATATTAATCTTATCATTGTGTAGCCCTTGAAAAGAGCTTTAAGAAAATGTATAACACTAATAGTTTAAACTCAAAGACAAGGGAGTTAGAGACGCGCAAAAGTGACGATCGTTTTTTCAAATATCATATTTCATTGTCCAGTACTGTACCATTGAATCACACGGTCTCCCAAGAAATTATAAAGATCAAAGTAGAAATATATTTCTTACAACTATTTCTATTGACAAGAAGATAGATTTCTTTTTTTTGAGGTCAAAGCGATGAATCAATCTCGGTCGATCAACTCAGAGTTAGATTTGTGATCAAAATAACCTCATAGAATCTCAAAATCTACGACACAGACCACCGAACGAGCCCTGAGAAGCTAGATAACTAGGCTGACTAAGCTGGATCACTAGGCTCACCTTGGTTTGGTTTATTTGGCCTTGATAGGTTGAACACCGCTGTCGATTGACTTAGCCGATTGACCTAGCCGATTGACCTAGCCAATTGACCTAGCCAATTGACCTAGCCAATTGACCTAGCCAATTGACCTAGCCAATTGACCTAGCCGATTGACCTATGGAGCAAGGTTGTAGGTACAAGAGTGTTAGGCTTTATAGCTACACTACTGGACAATGAAATATGATATTTGAAAAACTCTTTCGCACTTTCGCGCGTCTGTAACTCCCTTGTCTTTACCATATTTCTAAATATTAATCTTACCATTGTGTAGCCCTTGAAAAGAGCTTTAACAAAAATGTAGAACACTAATAGTTTAAACTCAAAGACAATGGAGTTAGAGACGCGCGAAGGTGACGATCTTTTTTTTCAAATATGTAAACAGTACTCCTTTTTACCTTTAACGTTTGACCATTCGAATCTCGGATGGTATTCGTGTGGAATTGCCCCGAATCAACTCGAACAAGAAGAACACTTGCCGTGTTTGATGTCTCGCTTGAGTTACAAGAGAAAAGACACAAATGAATCGTTGGAATCTACAAGATTTGTAGATTAAGAAGTACAATAGTAAAATTGTTATTGAGCAAATTGAGCAAAATCATTGATCAAAGCTTTTTACCGTAAAGTTCGCTAAAATCAATGTCCGATCACTTTTATCCGCAAAGAGTGTCGCGGTGAGTGGTTGACGATGTTTTGCGAAAGTGCACTGTCGATAGAGGCACTGAAATCGAAACAAAGGATGGTAGAGCTTTGAGTTCTGCTTAGAGAAGAATTCAATCGAAGCATTTCGTCAAACCTGAGCCAAGTAAGCTGGATGAAGGTTGGTCAAACTTCTCGACACGCTTAGCAACAGCTTATCCAACGCCTCCAGACCTAGTGGAGTGAGTAGGAGCTGGAAAAGAGACCAGACTTTAAAATCCAGAAATACATAAATCCAGAAATCCAGAAATCTTGAAATCCAGAAATCCAGAAATCTAGAAATCTAAAAATCCAGAAATCCAGAAATCTAGAAATCCAGAAATCTTGAAATCCAGAAATCTAGAAATCTAGAAATCTAGAAATCTTGAAATCCAGAAACCCAGAAATCCAGAAATCCAGAAATCTAGAAATCTAGAAATCCAGAAATCCAGAAATCCAGAAATCTAGAAATCTAGAAATCTAGAAATCCAGAAATACAGAGATCTAGAAATCTAGAAATCTTGAAATCCAGAAACCCAGAAATCCAGAAATCCAGAAATTTAGAAATCCAGAAATCCAGAAATCCAGAAATCTAAAAATCCAAAAATCTCAAAACCTCTCACCTTTGCCTCATCCCCAAATTTCCCACAAATGCCCAAATTGTGTCTTTGATCGATTGCCGAGTTCTTTCTCTCGAAATTTTCCATCCGATTGTCCAATGAACGCAAGTGTAACTCACTGATTCCATCGTTAAGCTGAATGTTTAATAAAGATTTCGACTTATCGAAATCTATCGAAATAAAGCCTAGATCACCGAATTTGTATTATTTTCCCTAATAGTAGTGGCACCGAGTTGATGTAGCGCACCTCACTGAGTTGAGCACCTCACAATTTACCGTATTCTCGGTCAATTGAAGATCTTGGTCTGATTAGTAGTTTCGAGGCTGAGGCTAAGTCTGAGGCTAAACCTGAGCCTGAGCCTGAGCCTAAGCCTAAGTCTGAGCCTAGTGCACCCCACCTCACCGAGTTGATGACTATTTTACGATTTCCAATTTTTCACAGAACCTCAACACTCAAATCCCCCACAAGATCTCATCGTCAGCTACATTTTTCGACCTCAAATCGATAGGTTCTGATAAGCGGTTTTCGAGATTTCAATGAATTTACGCGAAGCTTAGAGTGCACTACTATTAGAGAAAAAAAGGTAAGCAAAAAAAAAACCTTTCTCTTCTCAATTTTTCGCTGTTTTCTCCACTCGTCAAGTGTGCCAAATTTTGAGCAAAATTGCGGTGGGTTGGCGGTATCTGCAAAGAGAATAGCAATGGAGATTGCAGCGTACTGTAAAGTTGTAAAGGTACTAGATGTCAAGGTCTTTCTATAGTCACTTACTATAGCTGGTCTTACTGTAGTTACGGTTGATCTATAGCCACTCACCGAATTTCTCCAATTCATATTTGTCCAAAAAGCGTGCATATGCTTTGATCGTTTCAGCCGAGTTTAATAGCGATTTTCCGAAATGAGTTTCCTAAAATTTTATTGTTAATCTTATGGTTACCGTAAATATTGGATTGGTGAATTGAAAACTGCGGACTATTGCCATAGAACTTTACAAAGAACTATAGCTACGTAAGCATACTGTAGAGTTAGGATTCTATTGGGTTGGTGAATTGAAAACCGCCGGCTATTGCCATATGTGACAGTTTGAGGACTTTCTTCAAAAGAAACCCATTTTGGTGTCAATGGAAAAGTTGTAGAGAATCAAAAATCAAGCTTATATCCAAATTTTCAGAACGATTCGAAAACTGGTTTTCAAGAAATGTCAAATTTTCGATTTTCGATTATGAGTTTTCACAAAACTTGCATTTTAAGCGAAACTACTAAGTGTATCTTTTTGGAAATTTGGCTATAAGCCTAATTTTTGATTCTCTACAACTTTTCTATTGACACCAAAATGGGTTTCTTTTGAAGAAAGTGCTCAAACTGAGAGTCCTTCTCCAGTCTCCAGTCTTCCATTTTTGAGTCTCACACTTGTCTCACACACAAACCAAAGCCCTACTACAAAAGAGGAATCCGCAAAATTGCCTGTAAAATGGGCAGAAGTCGGGCAATAATAATGAAAATTATTTGGAATTAATTGATGGTTTTTCTGTTGAATAAATTTTAGTTCAAAGTCCCGCAGTTTTCAATTCACCAACCCAATAGATATTGGGTTGCCCAGTTATGAATGAACAAATTCAAAAACTTTTTATATCAAAATGTAGAGGAGATCTTCAGCTTTCGAATAATACTCATATATATCTTTTTTTTTTGATTTCGGTATCTTGAGAAATTTACAAAATAGTAAAAACGCGCATTCATAACTGGACAATCAAATCTAAACACTTTAAACAAATCTTTAAACAAATCTAAACAAATCTAAACAAATCTTCAACAAATCCTATTCTATCAAATCCTATCCAATTATCCAATTATCCAATTGTACCTCATTTTCCGAGAAAGCCGAGTAAAATGAGAGGGTTGAGCCAAACTCTGACTTGTATTCGCCCGTCTGAAAAGCTTTGAAAGTTGAAAAATTTTCAAAATTTTATGATAAAAGCTTTAAAGGTAACTGAGCAGAAAGGAAATTTGCAAATTTCAAAGAATTCTCCACCTCAAAACTGTTCTTTCTGTGTAAATCGATTGCCACATGGCGACGTGTGTAGGCGAGATGAGGTGAATTGATGAGAATCATGCTAAAATCTAGATTTTAAGAAAATCCGCCACAGTACACCGCTAGATATCTAGAGTACAGTATCTAGAGTACAATATCTAGAGTACAATATCTAGAGTACAATATCTAGAGTACAATATCTAGAGTACAATATCTAGAGTACAATATCTAGAGTACAATATCTAGAGTACAATATCTAGAGTACAATATCTAGGGTACAGTATCTAGAGTACAATATCTAGAGTACAATATCTAGAGTACAATATCTAGAGTACAATATCTAGAGTACAATATCTAGAGTACAATATCTAGATACTGTACTTATCTAGCGATGTACTGTAGTGATTGGATTGTACACTACTTAATCAAATACAAATATTTGATTGCAAATTGCAGCACTAGTACAAGAAAAAAATCACTCACGATTGACTCTCTTGTAAAATCGATTGCAAAAAACCCGGTTGTTGTCCAAATGGATTGATTTTCTGCGTCATAATCTCCAAATTTTCATGTTCCCAAAAGGTTTTCCCGCTAAAAATATGGAAAATTTATCGAATCTATCAAAATCTCTTTAAAAGTCTTTCTTTAAAGTCTTTAAAAGTCTAAAAGCATACACTTTGTCCAGTTCGGCAAAGAAACGAGTGCCTCCAGAGCATGTACATTCGTTTGTAGAGCTGAAAGGTGATCAAATTTTATAGATTAAAGAAAAGCGAAAAAGTTTTCAGGCCTTGTCTGGTTCTGAGCTAGGTTTCTTTATTCTGAGCTAGGTTTCTTGACTTGTACTCTGATTTGGTCTTAATTTGATCTTAATTTGATCTTAATTTGATCTTAATTTGGTCTCATTTTGGTCTTAATTTGGTCTTAATTTGGTCCAAAAAGTCAAAGCAAAATTAAAAGAGATCTATTTACTGTCAAATAATCACAGTTTTCGATCATATTGATGAGACTTTGAGGGGTTGGGACAAATGCGACCTTTTTTTGCGCAACTGGACATTTGCGCACCTTTTTTTTGCTGGAAAAGGCCTTAGGCAAGGCCGTAGAGCTTCGAAAATATTTCCATATAAGGGAATCGTATGCGTAGATTCCGAATTTCGACAAATCAGACCTCGCTGACACGTCAAATTTGGGCTAAAAGGCAAAAACTGCGGAAAAGCGTTAAGTTGCGTAGTTTGTGCCTTTTAGCCCAAATTTGACGTGTCAGCGAGGTCTGATTTGTCGAAATTCGGAATCTACGCATACGATTCCCTTCCATGAAAACGTTTTTGAAGCTCTACGGCCTTTTCCAGCAAAAAAAGGTGCGCAAATGTCCAGGTGCGCAAAAAAAAGGTCGCATTTGTCCCACCCCCCAGTTTTCGATGATATTGATGAGATTTTGAAGAATTTTTTCAAATTCTATTTGAAATCGTAACGAATTTCTCTGTTTTCTCAAAATTTCCTATCAAAATGATGCTTTAATCGGATTTTGATCGAAAATGGGAAAAGATTACCGCTCGATAACAATAATTTGGTTTAAAGTTTGACTTTGACCAGTACACAATGCAATTCTTAATCTCAAAAAAACCCATTTAGACTAAAAAATTTGGATTCTTGTTGACTAAAGAGCTCTTTTTTTGAGTTTAGAACTACTATTAGGCTGTTATTTTTCAACAGAAGTATGAAAAAAGGAATGGAAACACTTTCTAGACAGTTTTAGACAGCTAAGACAGTCAAATATCTTGTCGATTGAGTGAAAACAGATCAGAAATCAGTCAAAAAGTATTTCCGTAGCCTATTTATCTTTCCCTGTATCTACAACGAAGCCTCTTCTAGTCATAATATTATAATTCATCATCTGAACCGCCTATTAAAGCCGTTTTTTTTTGATTGAATCGAAATCGAAACATAATCGAAACAAACTTCTGCAGAAAATAAAGCCTTTTTGTTGCTGCATCGTGCTTTCGAAGAAACTCCGATTGTTCCATTGGAGAGGGATCGTTTTGATCTCTAGGCAGCTAAAGAAAAACTTTCTATACGTTTTATGGAAAATATATTACCGTAATCTCAATCGCTACATTGTCAATAGATAGTTTCGCAGCTTCGATCCAATTTTGAGCATCCTCATTGTGGATGAGAGTTGAGGCTTGGATCTAGGCAAGATTACAATAGTTTGGAAACGTATAAAGAGTACAAAGTACTTCCGCAGCTAGACAGCCTATAGAAAAATCGTTTACCTTTGGCACTTTGACAGTAATTGTTTCAACAAATCGTCCCTGATGAACATTGCATAGTGTGAAGCGTAGAGGATCGATTTCAAGCTAAAACAATGGCCTGTACTACTTTTAGAAAAGCTTAGCTTCAGCTTCAACTTAGCTTAGTTTAGCTTAGCTTAACTTAAGCTTAGCTTAGCTTAGCTTAGCTTCAGCTTCAGCTTAGCTTAGCTTCAGCTTCAGCTTCAGCTTAGCTTAGCTTTGCTTAGCTTGGCTTCAACTTAGCTTAACTTAGCTTAGCTTTAGTTTCAGCTTAGCTTAACTTAGCTTAGCTTCAGCTTTGCTTAGCTTAGTTTCAACTTAGCTTAACTTAGCTTAGTTTAGCTTAGCTTAGTTTAGTTTAGTTTAGCTTAGCTTAGCTTTAGCTTAGTTTAACATAGCCTAGCTTAGCTTTGCTTAGCTTCAGCTTTGCTTAACTTAGCTTAGCTTCAACTTAGCTTAGCTTTAGTTATCAATACCGCTAATAGGGTCCTCTGTTCAACAATATCTATTTGAATCGATCCAAGTGAGACACGAAGATTTCTGTATTTGAGTGCTTCTTCACTCGGGCACAAGTGAGTTTCCTTGTTTTTACATCTAAAATTGATAACATAAACATTTTTTGTCATAGAAATCACCTCTCCGGGTGTGCCCCATGCTGGCAAATGTTGAAACGATCGGGTAAACGAAAATCCTCATCCGGTGACAACATCACCAAGAAAAGCGAGTCGAGAAATTGAACCAATTGCACAACCTGTGCAATATAGAAATTAGAGACCCTATAGAAATTTCGAGATTGATTCCTACATGTGCTGGTAATAGCCTTGCTTGCACATCGCCGACAATCACTTCCATCAACCACGCGTACTCGTTCACTGCCATGTCCCAGGGTACATTGATTGGAGAAAACATTGCGTGACCTGGAAACAGAGTTGACAATGAGCGACAATGAGCGACAATGAGTAGAGCGAAATCGAGTTTTGACCTCTAAATTGCAATCCGGATAGTGTTGCGTATCCGTCGTGTTCAGCCAAGAAACCTTTATTGAAATGAGCGATAGCTGTGCCGATGCCGACCTAGGAACAGAGAATTTCATTCTATTATAAGCTTTCCACTTACCTGTACCATAGTTTCATTGAAGTTTTTCTTCATCTCAACGACGAGTTGCTCGGCAAGCACTGTGGGACAAGCTTCTAGAAAAGATATATCGAGATCTTTAGATCTATTCGCTACCTCTAATCTCCTGAGCACTACTCGGTCGTCTCATCTCACTCGTTGGCATATGCGTGAGTAGATGAGCTCGTACATTGTGGATCCGAATTGCGAGAGTGATGTCAATCGGTCGATAGTACTCGAGTGGACTGTTCACCTAGGATGGAGTTAGATTAGAACTAGATTAGAGCTAGGTTTGATTGTTTCAAAGGACAGGACCAGGATCCGATCAAGGTCAATAGCTTGCCTGTATCAAGCTTGTCAATAACTTGCCTGTGTCAAGCTTGTCAAAAACTTGCCAACCTTTCCAAATAAGCCCGGTTGTGGCACCTCATTGTCGGCTGTTGTCACATCAGTTAGTTGATCGTAGAAACCAAAATAGTTATTCTTGAGTTCGACGATGATTTTGATGATCATTCCCGTCAACATCACCTAACATTGATATAGTTTATAGGCTGTTTATAGGCTATTTATAGGCTAAAATTTTACCATTGATCCCTCAACTTCTAATGCGACATCGAGGCTATCAGTGGGCAAATCTTTTGGATGAGTTGGACCTTTGTGAGAGAATTCCTAGAAGATTATTTCGATTTGAGTTAGCAATTTCAATCCAACTCCACCTCAACAACATGATACGGTAGATCGGTGGGGAATTTCCCAGGCATTGGATGAAAACAGTGCGTGAAGAGTGCCTCAAAACGCTCGGTGCGCCAGATCTCGAACCAGGAGGGCTAAAATCTCGAAATACTTGAGCAATATAATACCGGGCTTTAGAAGTTGCTGTAACTATAACAAAATAACTAACTAAAGTAACTTTAATAGTCATTTTATTGTGGATCACTTCATTCCCCGACAAAGCTATTACAACAAAGCTATTACAACAAAGCCATTCCAATAGTCTAAGATCTTTTCTAGTGCCGTAGACTTAACAAACGAATGCTTTAAGTAAACTCACATCATTGCTGACAAGTCCTTTCGTTGATGGAGCTGCTAAACGATCAGCGTTACACGTGTTAAACAAAGAGGCCAGAATCGGTTGCATTGAGCTTTGATTGGGCAATCTGAATCGAATTGGTTTATAGGTGAATGAAAGAGGAAAATGAATAAAAATAAAATGAAACTCACCGTAATCTAACAGCCAACTCCCTTTCGGCACTCAAAAAGTACGAGGTTTTGATGGTTTTCGGGAGAAAATCGATGAATGGTAGAACAAAATCTAAAATCATTCAATTGCTGACTAAAATCACGCCATTGTTGACTAAAATCATTCCATTTCTGACTAAAATCACTCCATTGCTGACGTATGCAAGCTTGAAACCAGTAAAATTCATACTCGCGTTTATGCTTTAACAAGAATCTTCTTACAAAAAGCTTTACCCAAGTTTTACCTAAGTTGGGCTCGAACTAGGACCAAAAAAAATAGCGATTAGTTTGAAAGGCCAGCGCACTAACCACTTGGCCACGACAACATATCAATGGTGGACGTAAGTTCGCTTGACACTCGCTCAGTCAGATAATTAACGAAACACTTCAAAAGCTTAGGTTTAGACTTTAAATGAATTTAAATCGAAAATTCATTTAAATTCAAATTAGAACTCATTACTTAAAAACGCTATTCGGAATCAGCAAAAAAATTTACTAAAAAATAGGCTAGATAGTAAATAAACAACGATCCCTAAGTTAGTAATTTAAAAAAAAAGATAACTGAGTTTGGCATGAAAAAAGGGGATAAAGCATGAATTTTACTAGTTCCTATGCAAGCTAAAAAGCTTTAGAATATTGAAGCTGAAACTTCAAATATGTACTGACATGTATGTGCTTCAAATATGTACGACAATACAGAAAAATCCTTACTAAACGATAGCTTTTCGCCAACAATGGCTGCTTCGACTCCTTCGGGTTGAACGCCAACTTGAGTATCCACCCAGTTACCCTCATTTAGCCAAAGAATGACCTAAAATGGAAATTGATTAGATGATCTAGATGATTAGACGATCTAGATGATTAGATGATTAGATCTAGATGATTAGATGATTAGCTCTAGACGATTAGATGCTCTAGACGATTAGATGATCTAGATGATCTAGATGATTAGATGATCTAGATGATCTAGATGATCTAGATGATCTAGATGAGCTAGATGATTAGATGATTAGATCTAGATGATCTAGATGATTTGATGATCTAAATGATTAGATGATTAGATGATTAGATGATTAGATGATCTAGATGATTAGATGACCTGCCTAGCTTGATCTAGACTAGCTTTGTCTAGATCTAAAATCTGAAATGAGGCAAGTCTTTTCAAAAACAACTCCCAAACTACAGTAGCTTTCCTGGGGTCACTTTTTAAAGCTCTAAAACTGAGCTTTAAAGTCCTTCAAACACATCTACAATTTCGAGAATCTCACCTCAAAATTATCCGGCACATAGACATCAAAAGAGACAGTGTACGGGACAAAACGGGTCAAATCGGACGGTTCATCACCGATCCAATCGTTGATCAGATCCTAGAATTGCTAGAATTGTTAGAATTATTAGAATAGCTGAATTATCTGCAGAAGAATATTCTTTGTGATATTTCATACATTGAAAAAGCGTTTATGATCCCAGACAAGCCACATGGTCGCTTTCGAGAGGCCGAGACGAACCTAGAAATTGGACTTCATAGGACTAAGTAGGATTGCATTAGGACTAAGTAGGATTACAATAGGACTCAATAGGACTTCATAGAACTAAGTAGGATTGCATTAGGACTCAATAGGACTTCATAGAACTAAGTAGGATTACAATAGGACTAAGTAAGACTTTATAGGACTACAATAGTGTAAGGCTACTGTAGCCTAGTCACCTATGGATACTGTAGGGTTACTGTAGCCTGTAGCTTGCTTAGATTTCGAAACTCGAACCTTCCACGTCTGTTTCGCGTTGTACTCTTTCGGGTACTCGATATCGCACCCCATCGACAGGGTTTCACATTGTAAAAGGCGGCGATTGATGAGAGACGTTGTACTTTCCACCTAGATTTGTAGAATTTGTACTGACAATGAACATAGTTCAAAAAAGTGATGCTTTTTATCAAAATCTATCTAGTTTTCTTTTTATCTAAGTCTCACATTGAGCAAAGAGAGATTCGTGGTCCACGAGAATCCATTCGGTTGGGTGATCCACCAGATTGTGCTCTAGAAAGAGAAAAGTTGAGTAAGCTACAGTAATCTAAGTAAGCTGAGTAAGCTACAGTAATCTAAGTAAGCTGAGTAAGCTACAGTAATCTAAGCTGAGTAAGCTACCCTAGCTACTTGAGTGTCATAGCAAGAGGCTACAGTAGCCTATGACTAATATGACTAATATGACTACTTCTACAATGTTTATAAAGAATTTAGAATATTAAATTAAACTTTAGAACATCTTTAAACATCAAAAATCAATTTTTATGACTTTTATGGCAACTCACCTCCATCGAGCTACCCGGTTTACACCGTGTGTGCATGCTTTCCAATTGATCCCCCCGCAGAAACCATAAGTCAATAGTGGTGACGTTGAGCAAAACGACACGAATCTCATGAATGATTCGGATACGAGGTTCACCTAAAAGACTCAGATTAGCCAAGCTTGCACAAAAGTTTTCTTGTCTAGATACCGTAAAAACTCTAATAGAACGGTTTCCTATATAAGTGTCGCATAGTCTTTTTACTCCCAAACAAACGCTCATATCTCGACACTAGTACCTTTGTTTCTGCGTGCTTAGGTATCAAATTAAAGTAGAGAGAATGGGTGATTTTTTGAGATATAACAGATATTTTTAGCATTAACCAGCACTTAGAAAAAAATGATTGAAAAATGATGAAAAAAAGTCTAGATTTACGTAGTCTAGATTTACGGTAGTCTGTCTAGAATTACGGTAGTCTGTCTAGATTACGGTAGTTTGTCTAGAATTACGGCAGTCTAGATCTACGGTAGCTTTCAGTTGTTCAACTCTTTGCTTACCTCTTTTTGGCATTTCCGTAACGGTTGCAGTTTGGAAATTCGGCGGGAAGAAAAACGAGTACATTTTGAAGCGTTGCGCCTCAGCCCATGGCCCGTACGAGAACACCTAAACACTAGCCTATCTTGTTTAGATGTCTAACTTTTACTCGTTTTCTAAAAGTTCTCTAAAAGTTTCCCCACTTACCGTATTTTGTCCAAATCTCCAGACGGACTCCCAAACGGGTCGTCGCTCGTGCAGTGATTGCTGATCGGCTGTTTCGATTCCTAGAAGAAGCCAATTTTTCCATTCTACCGTTGCCTCACTCACCCAAAATGTCCATTGTATAGAAAATCTCCAATTTCGCCGTTTGTACCACCGAGAACCCGTCGCCCATTGTGCGCGGTGGTTCATCGACCCGATCGCCTAAATATTTTCAATTTCATTTTTTCTGAATAAGTTATCAAAATGCTTTCAAGATATTTTTCAATTACCGTATTTCTTCGAATAGAAGACCGGGTAAAGAGTATCATCGCGTACTGCTGCGTAGCAGCTCTTTTAAAAATTTCTTTTCTGCATAAAAGCTTTCAATCAAGTGCTATAGAGCTGGAAAATGACTCAAAAATACCACATGAGCTAACAGATTTTTGAGCCATTTTCCAGCTCTATAGCACTTGATTGAAAGCTTTTATGCAGAAAAGAAATTTTAAAAAGGGCTGCTACGCAGCAGTACGCGATGATACTCTTTACCCGGTCTTCTATTCGAAGAAATACGGTATAAACCCGCCATTTCCCCATTTCGGGCGGGAGATGGTGGGTGTATAATCGAATAGCACCGCTTTCAAACTCACCAGAATATTCAGCACTTTTATGAAAGGAGGCTTGCACATTTTCGGTCACTGAATTCACGTGCAACTCGGCCCGATCGTTTGTCGATGGAGCGAGGAAGATTTTCGCTGAAAATTACCAAGAAATGACCAAGAAATGACCAAGAAATGCGTTTAAAATATTTGTGCATGAGCAACTCACATTGAAAATTCTCAAAAGAGAGCGCAAAGATGTATGGTAGAAGCTTATTTCCGAAAGTGCACTTCCCAGCTGAGATCTCCAACGAAATCACTCCGACAAAAGCCCACAAACGATCCCAGTGCTCTTCGGCTTTTCGGTTGCTAAATGATGAGATTGGTTTTTTTAAATTAAGTACATTAGCTCACATTTCTGCATTTTTCTGTCGTTTTCTCAAATCAACGCCAACATCATTCCCAAAAAGCTTCTCTTGTCGAAAAAGGCGAGCGATTTCCTAGAGAAAATTTTTAAATAC
Source organism: Mesorhabditis belari (assembly GCA_958450365.1). Lineage (NCBI taxonomy): Eukaryota > Metazoa > Nematoda > Chromadorea > Rhabditida > Rhabditidae > Mesorhabditis > Mesorhabditis belari. Next base: position 697,156 of record CAUEEP010000914.1, read on the forward strand.
AGTATTTATTTCAATTGAAAAGCTTTCTCCAATAGAAAAGCTGCTTTTAGACAAAAAAATTTCATTTTTTTCGAATTTGTCAACTCTCGTATAGCAAAATGCTTTTTAAAGCTTTTTAAATCAACTTTTTAAAGACTTCTAAAGAGTTTAAATAATAGTTAAAGACTAAAAAAGCTTAATAACGTCGAAAACCCGGTAAAAATTTTAAAAAAAAGCTTATTTTTGAGCTTTTGATATACGGTAAAGAAAGTATGCACGATAACCGCATGATTACAGGCTAGATCGTTAATAAACGCTAGACAAACCTTGTATCTGCCTAGAGTATTGTAGCAGTTCACTTGGAGACCATTGAGTGCAATGTGAAGACGGGAAACGTTGCTGTAAATTGAACATCGTTGATCCAAGTTGTGCGAGAAATGCAAAAGTGACAACTACCTAGGACTTTGTCCCTGACATGATCAGAAGTCCGACCCTAGTCCTGGCCTACAATAGTGCAGTAATGTTTGGTCAGGTAAGACCGAGAGTAATCCAGGGCCCAGTTTCACCAAAAAAACACCAATTATAGCATTTAGCAAAGTTCAATTTCTAGCTCCAATGCGCGACTTATAATTTTACTCTACCACTTTTGTTAGAAAGTTTTTTCTGAGTATTTTGAACCGAAATATGATAATAATCATAACGTTAATTTTTGCTAAATTTAGCAGTTCATGAAACAGTTCAGGCCCAGTTCAGATCAGAGCCAAGTTTGACAATCAAATTTGTCACAAACCTCTTAAAATCGACCCTTCTCCCAGCAATTGGCCACCAATACGAGAAAATCACCCATCCATCGTTGATCTTTATCGAGAAATCATCACAAATGTAGACAAAATCTGAAACGGTTTTCAATTTTTAGATCCATTTTCATAGTAGACTTTGTACGCACTTCTAAACATCAATTTCCCAGCTAAAAATGAGATTGAAATCGAACCGAGCCGGATCGTCGCCGTATTTCCCATAAAGCGAAGGAATCTGAGAGTAAAAATTGTTCAAAAAAATTGTAAATAACCCCTTTCTGAGACACTGGATCTTGAACTCACTTGGTTAATAGAAAGGCAACCAATGGTCCGATGCATCGCGAGAAATAGTATGTGAGAAAGATCATAAGAGTCATGAAGAGAACAAGGGCAAAGATGAACACCCAAAACGAGACCTGCAAATGCGGTTCGTTTATACGTAGAGTGTGTTCCTCGTGTTTAAATAATTTGAATAAATTTGCACAAATAAATTTTTAAATCGATTAAAAGTCAATTGTATTAATTGGTGCATATGCGAATGAAATGGGCTGAATATCTTTTACGTATGAATCGCACTATATATGGAACGCGTTAATGTTTTTCACTTGTTTTTCTTAACGCTTCTTACTATTAGTTCGTTCTTCTTACTCTATGCTTCTTTCTTTTACTCTTTCTTTTCAATTGAATAACTTTTATTCTAGATTAACTGCTAGCCCAAAAAACAGCTGCGATTTAAACGATTTGCGATTTATTTTATTATAAATAAGATTTACCTAAGACATTATACTGGCTGTAAATAATTTATCCCGCGAATTTCCTCCGGGTCTAAATCTAAATCCGAAAAAATACTTAGCAAGATGTTAGAAAAGATGCAGCTACCTCGCACTACTGAGAAAAAACATCTACAAATGATGAATGAAAAGTTTATATTTACATTTAAAGAGATTTTTATAGCTAAGGTTGCCTTCTTGAAGCGCAGGCTTTAAAAAGCGCATTAATCACGAGAAAACACACTCTATTTATAAGCTTACAGATACGCTACATATTGTTATCTAACACATGTCAAATATCAGAAAACTACTGCGCCACTTGGGTAAATGGGTCCAGCTTTGGCTTACTAGCTTAAAAGTCTTAGACCAGGCTTATCAGAGACCAAACCAGTCATATCTGGCCTAGAGTTGGTTTACCAGCAGGTCTGAACCTGGTGCATAGACTCGTCTAACCGATGAAGAACGGTGATTAGTATCACTTACTTTATCCGGATTAATCTCCTCTCCATAATTGATGCCGACTTTCAACGAGTCATTCGTTCCACCTTGGAAGACCACGGTTTCATCGGGCATTTTCGAGTATTGTTGGGTCCGCCAAAAAAGTATAAAAATATAGCTCAATGAAGGTGGTTCAGAACGTTCACATTCACCTAAATATAAGATTTAATTCAGGCAAGCACTAAGGAAATTTTGATTAAAATTGAGAAAAAAAGACCGGGAATAAACAAAGTTTCTCCCTATAATTCCCAATTGAAATTCTTAAAAAATATTATCAAAAATGAGTCATCGATTTCCAGAAATAAAAAAAAAGAAAAACAAAACGATCGCTCTTTTCACCTTCAACAATTACACGCTATTATTCAAATCCCCAAGTGACAAACTATAAGCCGAAGAAAGACTACGGTAGGTGGGGCGTAAAAAGCTGAAAACAAGCTTTCAATCAGAGATGCCCACCCGACCGGGACGTCCCGTCCCGTAGAGATGAGTTTCGGGACGGAATTATACATCGCCGATTAACCAGAGTATCAATTTTCAACCAAGAAAACATATTAACTGACTGCTAAGGTACACCATTTGTCTTCAAAAACAAAAAATTCAAAACAATTCCCTTCAACCCAAAATTTATTTCTCAGCCTCCCAAAAACAATAAATTATCGAGTAAAACTTAGAGTTAAAGATTAAATGTACCATCCGAATGCGTTAATCGGACTGTACAATCATTAAGAAAATGATGAGAACAATCCAATTTTGTTTGCCTTAAACGATCCAATTCGCGTTGAGTTGACTGGCGGTGAGCTAAAAAAAGGGTAAATTACCAAAAACATCAGCGGATTATGAAAAACAACCAGCCACTCACCTTACTCAAAAGCAATTCCCCTTTCTTGCTTTCCTTTTTGTCGCTCAATGCATTCATCTGTTCAATCGGTCGTCTTTTCTCAAGAATTCTTCTCGCATTCATTTCCGTTATCCCATTTTTCCATCCATTTCTTTCCACATCGTTCATGCTCATCGTCTTGTTGATCGGCATGCGGCGAGAGGCTTTGTGAATCTAAAAACAATTGTATTATGAATGATTCCAAAGTTGAAATGTAATTGAACCAAATCAAATAGGTTTTTGATCCCTTGAGCCAGTATAAGCTTTATTGAAAGTTATTCAGAGTCAATTCTGTTCTTCAACTTAATAACATCATAGTCTTAACACATCTCAAACGTTATCACCTCGAAGCAAGATTAACATTTTGTTTTTTCTCAACGAATTAAGCTACTCTACTTGTCTCATCGCGTTTGGAGTTGGACAGAAAAAGATCGTTTCGCCTCTTCTCGCTTTCATTTCGGCGATTTGCTTTGTTGTAATCGGTGATGAAGACGTAGTTTCACATTCACGCATTCCTAGAGAAAATAGATAATATTTCTAACAATCAGATGCTCAATTTTAACACCTTTTAGTGTACTACATCAGAAATTTGCGTTCGCAGTACTAAAAAATGTAGAAACTGCTGAATTCTAAATGTAAATAGTATTTAACCACACTAGAAGCTTTTTTATCCAAGAATATAAATGATCAAGGTATTACTCTACCTGATCCCAGACCGATGGCAATTTACATAGCGAAACTGACTGTTGGAACTGACCGGTGGATGATTCGGCGGTGTGCAACGAAATGCTCGGTTTCTCCGTCTTTTCATCCTCTTCCACATTCTCGTCAAACTCCTTCTTTTTGCCTCCACAGGTCAACAAAATTGTAGGAAAAATGAGAAGCATCAGAACACTAAACAACGAGGAAACAACTCAATATACAAAAACTGGTTACCCATAAATAAAGATCGACGAATTGACGAATAGATGCGCCAATTGAGAACCTAAATATTGCAAATATGAACGAGCTGTGATCAAGCCGAAAACGTAATAATGCTACTTTTACATCAAACCTAAAATCGTGACCTTTTCTACCGCTAGCAACTTGAAATTATTCAAAAACCCTTACCAAATAGGCAAACTTGCGCGAATCGTATCATTGGGAATTTTTCTCGGAAAACTTTGTGCTTCAAAGCGACTTCTGAATTTTGATAGTCTTAACGTTAACCAAAATGAGAGATATTAGACACCTCAAAGTATTAGGCTGTCCAGAAAGTCTTTTCGTACTTCCACTGGTCATGAGAAATCAAATTTTACAGTTGGAATGATGGAAAAGAGAGGATGAACGGAACGGAGAGACATTTTTGCAGATGCTTCTCAACAAATGTCACAACATTTCACTTTGGGCTAATTGGAGAAATCGGTGAGCAAATGTTTGTTTTCTTGTCTTCGGAGTTAAAATTCAAATTTAAACCATGTACATCTGCCTGAGGGAAACATTTGGGACGCTGCAAAATCCGCTTCTTCGCCCGTTGTAAACTGAACAAATAATCAAAATTTATTTGCGTAGAACCTTTTTACTTTCGATAAACCAAAAGTCAGAAAAAACGAGAAGACAGATCACAGGACACACATAATTGTCACTATTCAGAAAGAAACACTGGGCCAGTAAAAATACAATTTTAAAAAGAAATTCCACTTATTATTACAATAAAACTAGATGGAATGCAAGGAAATAGCACAAATGGGAACTTTATCAATTTGCTTATTTCATCACAACAATTATGAAATTACGCCAAGTGTAGATAAAGCAACGGTCATCAAAGATAAATTAGCATAGGGCTTTGGGGAACATGCGGAGAGAAATGCACATAAACTTAGGATTTGGTGGCTACCTGTAATATGGAGAACTCAATGATTATAGAAGGGGGATCGAGCATAAATGAACTGAGACGAGTGGCCATAACAAACTAGGAGAAACGAGGGTACTGAGCAGTTAAAATGGAGAATCAAACTTAACACTCGAATCATGTCGTCTTGATGTCTGTAGGAGCAAAATCTCCCTTTCCTGCCGACGGGAGCTCACTTCCGTGCCGAAGTTCGATGTATTTCCTTGTCTCGTTGAATACAAATACTGACGACGTGAGAATGGTGAGAAAGACCAGGTCTAAAGAAAGTATAATGAAATAATTCTAGTTTAAAGACCAATACGGTTTTAGTATTCTGTGCAACAAAACCCAACCATAAGCGGAGAGTGCTTCAGTTTGGAAAACGTGTTGAAGTGGAGCCCAATAGATGACTGCTAGTTGACAAAGCAACGACCCCGAGACGGCCAAACAGAACATTCGATTTCTGAAAAAAAAAGATATTTACTCTGATTTGACCTAGCTAACAAGTAAATAGCGTTTAAATACAAACCTCAAAAGACCAATCTCCCAAATCATTTTCCGACTACTTCGGCAAGAGAGCGCATTCCACATATCTAAACATAAAACATAATTTTTTAAAAAGGAATAAAAAAGTACCATAAAGCACAAAACACGTAAACGTCATCGTCGTATCCCGCGGAGTAATCTTGTTGTCAGCTGACATCTAAAAATTAATAATACTATGAGCTTTGCCTAGATCAAGAGCAACACTTCTTTAACGGAATAAAACCCCCTAACCTCTTTATAGAAGACGCAGAGCGTGCCCAGCACGATGATAGCGGCAGATGAAAGAATATGTGCAATCAGACGTCCATTCAACATTGGCTGTTTTGTGTTCCGGGGTTTCTGGCGAATAATGTCGGCGTCAACAGGTTCAACGCCGAGACTAAATTTGTTGTAAATAAAGTAATGTTTAAATTAAAACCTCTGTGCTGGTGGGCCATCCATGATAATATTGATCCTGAAATTCATTTTAATAAAATGAAGAAATAAACAACAACTTATCAATTAATAACCCTAACATATCAATCAAATGATTTGTCTCAAACATCTTCTCAAAAACATATCGCAACAAACTCCTTACCAAAGAATTTGCATAGCATTCAAAGGGTTCTCAAAGTGAAAGATCGTTGACACTGCAATAAGGGAAAGGGCTGCCACTGAGCTGAAAATTATATTTGTGAAAAATTATAAAAATCCCACGTTGATAGCTGGAAGCGAACAAAGTTTGTGATGTTGTGGTAAATGCCCTTTCCCTCCTCAATCGCATGCTCAAGAGTTGAAAAATCGTCATCACAGAGAACCATGTCGGCCGCTTCTTTGCAAACATCTGTGCCACCTAGACACGATAAGTTTAGATAGGTATACCTATTAATAAATTTTTATTTTTTATTTTTCTTGAATTCAATTTTTCTATTTTCTTGAAAGATAATTTCTGCGCAGAATCTTGCAAAAAAAACTGACTGATTCCCATTGCTATTCCAATGTCAGCTTTCTTCAAGGCAGCTGCATCATTCACACCATCACCGGTCATTGCCACCACTTCGCCCAATGTTTGTAGCGTCTAAAGCAATTTGAGCTAGCTGACAAAAGTAATGCAGTACCTTCACAATCTTCAGCTTGTGTCGCGGAGTCGCCTGATAGATTATGGTCACCTAAAAGAAGCGCTGAAGATGCAAAATCACAGCGAACTTACTTGACGAATCACCATTTCCAAATCATGGTCACTCATTTGTTCAATTTGTTGTCCGGAAAGGCACATATCCGACGTTGAATGAATCCCGAGGCGCTCTCCTGCAATAAAAAAAATGATTTTCGAAACAAATTAAAAACAACTCACCAATGCTTTGTGCTGTTTCTCGGCTGTCTCCTGTGATTAGCTTAACGTCGACTCCTGATGATTTTACAACCTGAACAAGCAAGAGTTCAAAAAATTATTTGATTTAATACTTCGATTGCTTCTGTGGCGCCAGGACGCAGAGGATCCCACATTCCAACCATTCCGAGAAGTTGAAGTGATTGCATACTTTCACCCCTGCACAATCCAAGTACTAAATTTTATGAATTACAGTATTACCGCCTTGAAAATTACCCCGAAGGCCTTGACTAGCAACAGCACAAGCTCCATCGTTGATTCTTTTCCTTGTCTGTGGGTCCAACGGAATTCGTCGCCCGTCTGCTGATAAATACGAGTCACAAATGTCGATGATTCGATCAGTTGCTCCTTTGCAAAAATTCATGATTTGACCCTAAAATTTAGTGATAAAGAGCCTTTCATTAAGATTAGAAACCTGCTGATTGGTACATTGCACAGCCATCCATTTGTTTTCGTGCGTAAATGCAATCTCCTTTTGGCGAGTATAAGCTAGATGACAAGATTCGAGACCAGCCTAAAATCAAACTTACAAATCAGCTTGCTATTGTTTGACAAAACACAAACCTCTTTAAAAGTAACTCACCTTTTTGGCTAAAACCACAAGCGCTCCTTCAGTTGGTTGACCAATTACACTTTCACCCACTATCGCTGCATTGTTGCAAACAGCTCCAGCCTGAAAGAAGAAAATTGGTGTTGAAATATCAGATTTCTTTAATGGATCTTTGTATTTGGAGCTATGTATGTAGGTAGTAAAATTTGCATATGTGACGCAAATTCGTCTGAAAAGGGGCAAATTTACATTTATCTGCCAAATAAAAAGCGGCAACTTTGAGCAGAATTTATCCCATCCAAATAATCGAATCAATGGGCGACAAATCGGCATACGTGGGAGTTGGAGGATACGACAAAAGCACCATGCACAAGAATCAAGGAGGCGGTGGAGGATACGCTCGATATGTTTGTTTTGCGGTCTTGTTGTTCGTTTACTTGCGATTCGTAATTTTATTTAACGTAGGCTTTCATTTATTGTATTGTTTGAGCCTTTTCTAGGTTTAGCGTTACTAGCGTCTGTGGTCTAAACTTTCAAAAAATGTATGCGTTACCTGTATCTTTTACGAGTCACTATTTTTTCTCTTTAGTGAGGAGTATGCCTACTGGTTGCTACAATCAGCAAAGTGGATCCAGCTACCCTCCCTACAGAGGTGTGGTTTAATTTTTGTTACATTTTACACCCTTTTCCGTAGACCTGCTAATTTACTTTGTTTAGCTGGCAGCCAGGGTGTCACCCGTCACAGCAATGACGTTTCCGCCTACATGGGTTAATCAATCGACATCTTCAACGCTGGCACCGGTACTCCATTTACCAACGTCGACTTTGCTACAAAAGCTCAGCCAAAATTTGTCGGCAATAAATCGTGCTTTGTATCTTTCGCTTGTGTTTCTTGTTTACATTATGCATTTTACTACCTCAATGATAGCCGAGATTTCCGGGTGGCTCCAACCAGACACGAGTAGACCCTCATAAGTGCAATTTCCGCCATCGAGGCTGTACCCAAGACCCGTCACCTAAAATGTATTCAATTGCAAAGTAGTAGTTTTATTCTGAACCCATTCGTTCAAAATTCTCTTTCTAATCTAAAGCTTTGAAGCTAAGAAAAAAAAAAAAAAAAGAAATTTTGATTGAAAACTTTACCTCAGCTCGTTTTCCTTCTACTGTAACAACAACGACTGCAGTCATTTCGTTCTTTGTTAGTGTCCCCGTCTTGTCTGAGCAAATCACAGTAACACATCCAAGTGTCTCAACTAAAACCATAGCTAGCAATGACTTTTCCTTTGTTTTCTTTTACCGGCCGGCATTTTCTTGACAACAGCTCGTCGATTTGCCATTCGCATAACTCCGATAGCCAATGTAACTGCCACAACAATTGGTAATCCTTCAGGAATCGCGGCAACAGCAAGACTAAAACACAGTTTACCAGTTTGCATAAACAAAGTTACCTGACTCCAATCGTAAACATGTCGAGAACGTTCCGCCCTTGAACTAGACCAATCACGAAGATCAAGCCAATGACACCTAAAATTTTACGATGAAAATGAAAACTAAATTTCCTGACCAAATGAGTAGATCGACAGCTGTTTACCGAGATGATCCATAGACCTTTGCAGGGGTGTTTTCGGAGACTAAACCAAGAAATTTTGTACAATTTTAAAACGGGCTAAACCTCTTGTTCTTGAATCATTTCCAAGAGTTTGGCAAAGTGTGAGCTAGATCCCGTTGCAATTACAAGACCCTAAATGATTTTAATCAGCACCTTTTTTAAATCTTACCCTTCCTCGACCCGAACAAGCCAACGTCCCCATAAATGCCACGTTAGCCATATGTTCGACATGGCTACCATTACTTTGTCTTAAAAGTCTGTTAATAAGCTAAAGCTATATTCAAAGCAACCTTGGAATTGCATTAGTAACTTTATGTTTCGGCTCGGTTTCACCCGTAAGAGACGACTCGTCGATTTGAAGATCATTAGCCTAAATTGACTTGAGATTGGTGAGAGGAGAGAAATTTAGTAAGAACCTTCAACTACATTGTTCTGATAAAATATGTAACAAGTTTACCTCTATCAATCGAACATCAGCGGGAACCCGATCTCCGGCATTGAGTAACACAACATCCCCTGGTACCAATTCTCGAGCTAGCATCTCGTGCTCTCTTCCATCCCGTAATCTATAAAATAATTAATAAAGTAGCTGAAAGGAGATAACGTACACATGACAAGTTGGTGGTACAAGTTTGGATAGTTGCTCCAGAGTCTTTTCCGAGCGATATTCTTGAATGAATCCTACAGTCACCACAATGACAAGGGAAACCTGCAAAAACAATGCTTGTCTGAAAAAAATTAAATAGTTTACCGTTATGGAAATTGCATCGTCAAACTGTTTCATCAATATGGAGACTATAGCGCTGGAGAGGAGAAGTAAGATGAGGGGGTTTTTAAACTAGAATCAGATTTACTGCAAAATTTTCAGAAGAACTAACCTGTTCAACGTACTTCTTCCATATTGGCTCCGGATCGTTGACTTCGAATTCGTTGAAACCGTGAAATTGCCGCCTTCTTGTTGCCTCAGCGGATGATAAACCCGCTACTGGATCAGAACGTAGCATCCCAACACATTCCTGAAAAGTATTGAAATAAAAAAGAATTGGAGTCAAAGAGAGGGGATATTTCATTTGGATGTAACAAAATAAGCACTCATTTTACCTGAATAGTGAAAAAGTAGGGTTCTCTCATAAGAAAGTAAATTTTATTACCTAAAATGGTGCTCTAAAATTCCATAGATAAGAGCGGTTTTCGCTAAAAAATACTTTTTTCTGAAATTTTGTTATGGATATTAATTTTTTGGTTTTTTAACCTTACGTTTTATATTTTTTATTGTAGAAATCATGCAACGTCGCAAGTCTTATACGGCGGCTTTCAAGCTTGGTGCGGTGAAGCACCGGGATGCGCATGGAACATTAGCTGCAGCTATTCATTTTAATGTGACTGAAGGAATGATTAGAAAATGGGTTGCGGATCGGGATATCCTCGAGGAGATGCCAGCAATAAAAAAAAGCCCGGCGTTACAAAAGGCCAAGCGTGGAAGAAATTGAGGAGGAAATTTACACTTGGATTGTTCAAAAGAGAGACCATAACAGAGCAGACAAAATAAATGAGATAAGAACCAGAGCAAAGAAGTTGGCAGAAGAGCACGGTTACCACGAGTTCAAGGCATCCCCGCGTTGGTGCAGCTTATTCATGGCACGAAAAAAATTGTCGATACGAAGAAGAACAAGTGTAGGACAACCACTGCCATGTGATCATCAGCAAAAATGTTCTTCTTTCCAGAAGTTTGTCGCAGCTGAAGCCTTAAAAATTTCTCGTCACAACTTAGGAAATGTCGATGAAGTTCCGGTTCCCTTTGATGTCATGTATGTACAGACTGTGGATGTCAAGGGACGAGACAACATAAAAATTGATTCCACTGGTCATGAGAAATCAAATTTTACAGTTGTACTTGGTGTGACTGCTGCTGGTGAAAAACTCAAGCCGATGCTCATTTTTAAGAAGTTGATGCCAAAAGGCAAATTCCCGGCAAATGTCATCAGCAAAACGAATGAAAAAGGTTGGATGAATCAAGAGCTGATGAAAGAATGGATCACTGAAGTATGGAATCAGAGGCAACATTGCAATTTAGACCCTGATCGGTTCCTTCCTCATTTTCGACTCTGCTCGTTGTCATATAACTGACGAAGTAAAGCAATTCTGCCAACAACACAGTAAAATCGCTGTAATACCAGGTGGTATGACCAAAATTCTGCAGCCGTTAGACCTAGGTACAGTCATGTGCAAAAGTCTTTTAACACTCAATTTTCTAAAAAGTTACATCGATTTTCTCTGATAAAGTTCATGGCGCTCTTTAAGCTGTCAATAGTTTTAGTTACACAAATATATGTACAATTTATTTACACAAACGATGTCGCTATACAAAACTTATTCATCGAGAAAAAATATAATTGTCAAAACACCCCTGAAAATCGTGGTGCAAAAGTCAAAAGTGCAAAATTTCAACACAAGACGAAATTAAGCTATAATCAATATTTTGTTGGTCCTCCTTTTGTCTTCATTCTTTTGTCTTCATTCTTTGTTATCAGTCAGTGTTTCATTTATCAGTCTTCATTCTTTGTTGTAATCATCGGCCGTCCCTTTTTCCTACCTCTGTGCAAATTTCCAGACGCATTCATTTTGCCATAACATGCCATAACAAGAGAAACTGTTGTGGGCGTACATCCTAAGAGGCGAGCAACGTCTTGTCGTGGCATCCCTTGTTTCCTTGCCTTGACGATCATTTCTTTAACCGGAGTTGACAAATACGCTCCTGGCATCTAAAAAAAAAAAAATTAGTACCAGTAAACAAGAAGCGGACGAAAATAAGCAAAAATTTTTTTAAGTGTTAAAAGACTTTTGCACCACGATTTTCAGGGGTGTTTTGACAATTATATTTTTTCTCGATGAATAAGTTTTGTATAGCGACAGCGTTTGTATAAATAAATTGTACATATATTTGTGTAACTAAAACTATTGACAGCTTAAAGAGCGCCATGAACTTTATCAGAGAAAATCGATGTAACTTTTTAGAAAATTGAGTGTTAAAAGACTTTTGCACATGACTGTATCAACAAACCATTTAAGGCCAAATTGAAGGATGGATGGAAAAATGGATGGCAAACGAAGCCAATGCACATTATACAAAAAGCGGAATCAGAAAAAGAATGAGCTACCAAGAAGCAGCATTTTTGGTCAGCGAAAGTTTTTTTTCCATCTCTTCTGACACTATCATACATAGCTTTGAAAAAGCATTGTGTGATGTTGAAAATCTCAAAAACGATTTTTCCTGTATGGATATAAACGATGATGACGATGTAGAAATTGAGAATATTAATTAAATTATTGTTACTTTTGTTGTTGTTTGGTTTTATAATAAATTAAAATATTTTTAAAAATTTTTGCAAAAATTAAACCGCTCTTATCTATGGAATTTTAGGGCTATGGTAGTTGGTTTTAAACGGAGGTACAAAAAGGAACGAAAGGACTCTTAGAACAGCCTAATACAAAAGTTCGTATTTTTTGCACATTTTACAGGAAAGGTGTCAATCCACACAAAGTAGACAATCAAAAATTACTTCCAGTTAGATAAATCCTTTGAATCAAATAGTTCCGTTTCCAAAACCGTAAACGAATCAACTATTTATTTATCAATCAATAACAGATACAACCGGCACATACAAGCTAAGCGATCAACATTTCAATCATAAACGACAAAAGCAAAAAAAGACAATCCAAACGAAATAGACCAAAAATAACAAATATATCGTTGCTTTCATTTAATTTTCTTTCGTTCAATTCAGGTAATATGTTGGCATCGAGTTTCCCAAATAACCGGCCGATTGTGGAATTGCTGAATGAGGAATGGATTAGAGCGAAATTTGAATACTTTTGCTTCTCACAATTTAGTACACATTAACTTAATTTAGATGTTTAGACGTTTGCAGTACGAAATGCATTTAAGAATCAGCCCATTTTAACTTTATAAAGTAAATCTAAAGCGTAAAGTTGCGGCCAAATAGAATTTTTAGATATTTTATGAAGCGTTGGGCTCCATTCGACAACAACTTCACATCAGCTTTTGACTTACGTGGCAATGGCCGTCTCGAGTAGTGTCCCGACGACGTAGGGCTATGCGTTTTCTGACTCGATCCCTCGGACATTTCACTGACAGTCAGTTGATCGTATTGCGAAGTGAATTGAGCGGCGCCAAGCGGGGTTCTCTTGTAAGTGAAGCTGTCTGGGCGGAGTCTAAAAGGAACAGAAGTGACTCAACTCTTTAAACAAACCTGAAGGGAAAAGTGCTGCGCTTTTGCCCGTCTCCGGGTGGCGGTGTGCTGGGCAAATGCGGTTGTGGAGTGTTGGTGACCATCGATGGAGGAAACGATCGAACTAAACAGAAACTATGATGCTAATTGCTTAAGAAACAAAAGTGTGGCTGACTTTGCCTAAAAATTGTTTGGCTTTACATAAAGCCATCGCAAAAGTACAAATTGGTTACAAAGTCTTAAACCATGCTTTGCCTAAAGCAAGCTCAAACACTGAATACTGGAAGCGTATAGTTTGCAAGAAAACCAAAGATAATCTGTTAGTAAAAACTGGATTGAATTGTTTCAACTATACTCTAACTCGTATTTTACCCACCAGGATGACGATCACGAACGTAGATTTGCGGCAAATTGTGTCCCGAGTGTCGATCGACAGCACAATGAAGGCAAACGATGCAAACGACTTGTTGTGGAGAAGCTTGACGACCCGAAACCATCGCTGACGCGATTGCATCCTCGCAACTCCGACAACGCCTCATTTGTGCCATTGGCCAACGCTGATCACAGTCATCGCAGCGTCTAAAGGAAAACATTAATTAGTTTATTAAAGACTTCCTCATCTAAAGCTTACTAAGTTTGCAAAGCTAAAGTTTGGCCGTAACATAGCTTAAAGTGCCATTTTCTTTTGCCCAAACTTCAAAATTCTACCTTGAGATATTTTCCATCGTGTCCCGTCGCAGAATGATCCTTTCAATCGTTTCTAAAAGCAAAATTTAACAAAGCCGAGCCCTGCTCACCCAAAAGTGCAACATTGAGTGCGAATTTCTTGTACTTCTCCTTGCATAGTGGACATTTGCGTTTCTTCGCTTGCTCTTCGTTTGTCAAACACCGCAAACAGAAGGTGTGAGCACACGAAAGGATTTGTGGAGAGGATTGTCTAAAAATTATGGTCATTACACAAGTACAAGTTGGCAAAGCATATAAAGTAAGTAAGTACAAGTGGCCAAAATGGTTTTTATGAGCGCCAGTGTAGCGAAACAGGGCCAAAATTTTAAAAGCTTTATAAAAATAAATCCTGTACCTGGAATCGTATTGTGCCCCACAAATACACGTTGGAAGGAGACCGGCTAGCACTTCATTCGGCGACATTCGAGAAGGGGACCGCTAAATAGGAAAATGCATGATTGAAGCATTAAGATACATTGAAATAAAAAGAAAACAAAGCAAAAAATGACAAGTACTTCTCATAATAGGTAAAATTTTAAGAAGCTAGCTACAAAATAAAACATTGCGCTTGTAAAGATAAATATTTTTGGGAGTGGGACAAATGCGTCCTTTTTTTGCGCAACCGGCCCATTAGCGTACCTTTTTTCGCGTCTTAAAAAGCTCTAAAAAGCTAATATTAATCAATTTCCATCCCAAAAGTTGTTTTTCTCGGTGATTTTCGGGTGTAGAATCCAAATTTTGATATCTCAGGGCTTGTGGAACCAATTTGAAAGATAAAGCGGGTGGATCAAATTCCAGAAAATTGTCGATTTTTCCCTATGCATAACTCCATCCGTCTGCTCCCACGAGCTCTGATATATCAAATTTTGATTCTACGCTCTAAAATTACCCAGAAAACAACTTTTGGAAGAGAAATTGATTAATATTAGCTTTTTAGAGCTTTTTTAAAACACGAAATGTGCGCTAATGGGCTAATGCGCAAAAAAAGGTGCGCAAATATCCGGGTGCGCAAAAAAAGGCAGCTTTCGTCTCACTCCAAGTCTTCTGCGCCAAAAACTGGTTTTATCCTTTTTTCAATGCACTTTTAGTAGTGAAGCGCTTAACTGAATATCTTAAAGTATATGTTTTTTTTCTAGAAGCTTTTCTCATTCATGATCACTTATAAAAACTGGTAGAGACGCAACTTTTAAAAATTAGGGTAGCTTGTCTGTAGTAATCTTTTACATCCAGCAATATTTTCGTTTTTTATGGTTTCCAAACTCATGGTTGTAAAATGACCTATTTTTGCATCAAGTATACAGTCATGCACAAAAGTCTTGTAACATCCAGTTTAGCAAATTTCAAAGTGTAATAACTTTTTTGCAAAGAGGCGAATTCCCAAACAGTTTTTGGTTTTCAGTTGTCAAAAACTTCTATTTTTATATGCAAGAAAAACTTTAGTGAAACGATTAACAAAAATTAAGAAAAACAAATAAAAACAAAAAACGGGCTTATTTTTGATGCTCAAAAGTCTTGTAACATTTGAAAAAAAACATAGAAATTACCAAATTTTTAATACTTCGTTGGTCCACCTTTAGCTTTGATGACTTCCTGGATCCGCTTTGGCATTGAATCAACTAAATCGCGTAGAATTTGGGCTCCCAGGGATGACTGGGTACGGCGAATGAAGAACCAAATCTCTATCTTCGAGTTGAGTCGCTTTCCCTCCAGCTTTGACTTCAAAAAAGCCCAAAGATGCTCAATGACGTTCAAATCTGGGCTGTATGGAGGAGCTGAGATAAGTTGAACACGATTTGCTTTGAACCATCCTGGAAGACGAACTTTTCCACCATTTGCGAGAGTGACGACCCGGCCCATTAGCAATTGACTCTTGTGGCAAGGCGCATTATCCTGATAAAGCAGCCATCCAGGACCCATTTTTGCAATTGAAAATGGCAGAAGATGATTCTGGAGAAGTGATTTGTAGCCTTCAGCGTTGAGCGTTGAGTTTAGTAGCACTAGCGGAACGGGTGAATTTCTCGACATTGCACCTGAAAGACAGAGTTGAGAGTGTGCACTACGAAAGTAGCCCTTACCCCAAAGCATGATTGATCCTTGGCCAAATTTCACGATTGCTCGCACATATCTGATGTTGTACCGCTTTCCTATTGGTCTTCTGATCAAGTGGTTGCCATCCGGGCGAAAAAGATTGACTTTTGACTCATCAGTAAAAATCACATTTGCCCAATCATTTTGACATACTTCTTTGCAAACTCCAAACGAATCTTCCGATGCTTGGCATTCATCCAGGGCTTCTTGGCTGCTCTTCTTGTCACCAACCCACCACGAATCAAGCGTCGGCTCACTGTCATTCGTGATATATCCTTGCCGAATTGACTCTTCATCATGACGACTCCGTCGCTCGCATTGAGATCCTTGTTATTTTTGTGAGCTTTGACGAGCGCTTTATCCTCTCTGGGTGTTGTAATTGGCGGACGACCTGATTTTGAAGCTCGGTGAACAGATCCAGTCGTTTTGAACGTCCCGACAATTACAGATACCGTTTTTTTCACTGCATTTGAAGAGAGCTGCCACATCTTTCCTCTGAATTCCTTTCTCTCGCGCTTCCACAATTGTTTCTTTGTCCCGAGTTGACAAATATTGTCCAGGCATCTAAAAAAATAATTTTTTGTTATATAAAAAGAAAATAAAAACAAAAACAAAAAAAAAAAGCAAAATACTTCAAATGTTACAAGACTTTTGAGCATCAAAAATAGGCCCGTTTTTTGTTTTTATTTGTTTTTCTTAATTTTTGTTAATCGTTTCACTAAAGTTTTTCTTGCATATAAAAATAGAAGTTTTTGACAACTGAAAACCAAAAACTGTTTGGGAATTCGCCTCTTTGCAAAAAAGTTATTACACTTTGAAATTTGCTAAACTGGATGTTACAAGACTTTTGTGCATGACTGTAAGATACGGTAACTTTTCCCGGAGCGCGTCTTTTAGAAAACGCTTTAAACAAAAGCTCATAGTACTCATAATTAGATCTTCTCCACTCATTCTCTAAAATATGTCAACTTTTGACAAATTACCATAATCGTGTCTCTAGATTTATCTATCGTAAATAGTGTAATAGTACCCCACCCCCATAATGACGGTGCGGAGCGTTGCGTAGTCTAGCTTTGAACTTGTTTTTCTCGACACTGGTTTATGCTACAATGTACATTTAGGTATCAAAAAATAGCCCTGAATTTCAGCTATTTTTTGATACCAAAGACCCATTTTTTGAAAGTACGGGCGCTTTGAAAAAAATGAAATACTAAAAATACTAAAAAACTTTTGCGACTACCCGACTGTACGAGGGGGGTGGGGTACTATTACAGTATTTACGGTAGTTTTATCTAGAGGCAAAGTTACAGCAATTTTGCCATAAGTTAGTACGTTTAGAAGACGGATTAGTGGGCATTCCGGAACCGAATGCAGAATGATAAATTCACATGATGTCATTCAACTTCAGGAAAGAACGTGAACACTTCAAAGGGCTCGATTTCTTTTTTGATTTCTTTTTTGATTTCTTTTACGGAGACGATCTTCATAAGTGACCAAAAGAAGAAGAATTGGCGGGAGTGCTTACACAAATATCAACACAACAACGCACGCGCAAAGAAACGCCCACAAAAAAAACGGTTTTTGAGTGGCTAGGGTATATACGTGACCAAAGTTGAGATTCACCAGCGAATCCGATCCCTTTCCGATGTCACTTTTTAGCGTCGGCTTTAGAAAAGTACGATAATTTTGTCCATTTTCCATTGTTGTTGTTCCATTGTTGTCATTGTTAATTTTGTCCATTTCCATTGTTGTCATTGTTAGCCTAAAAATTCTAATAGAAAAGCTGGCTCTTCTATTAGAATTTTTTGATTCTAATAGTTGTGTTTTTGAAGATTTACTGTAATCTTACGTTTTTGCGAATTCCTTTTCCTATCTAACTTTTCCTATCTAACTAGATTAGCCATCAAGTTCCCCCATTTACCGATTTCTTCTAGAGATTTTCCCGATTGATCAACAAAAGGACTGGTCTTTTGTGTATTCAGTGGAAATTTCTTTCAGTTGATTATTTAACTGGCTCAATGACAAGCCTAGATATCATTAAAACTAGGAAACTTTCGATAGATTTCGATAGAATAAAGTTTTTTTAAAATAAAGAATAAAGATCAACATTTCTTTCTTCACTTTGTTTCAATTTTCTCAAACCAAACGAAATTTTGTTTTGTCTCTATAGCGGAAGCATTTATAGAAGCGAAAAAAAAGGCATTGTCCAGGAAAATTTGATTAAATATTTTGATTTGATTAAATATTTTTAGTTCAATTTTACCATTCTTCTCTTTAGCTTGATTTTTTTTGGTTAGTTTTTGATCGAACTCTCGACCCTCACACACGTCAGTTAAAGGTTTTAAATTCTATAACGTGCCCTTGGGAACGTACGTAACCGTTGACTAAGTAACTTTTGCACAAATAAAAGGCTATAAAAGGTTTCCTATCTTATTCCGTTGGTCTTTTCTTTCATTTGAGTCTTCTTGATTCATTTTTTGCTCTTGATCAAGTGATTATTTCTTTCGCATTCCCTTTTGCAAGTGGTTCGTGTTCTCATTTATTAAGTGATTGTTTTCATTCATTTCTCAGTGAGTCTTTTATTCTTGGTTTGTTGTACGTGGTGTTGTTAACGTGGAACGTAGTGTTTTGCGTGGTGATTCAGGTGTTAAATAAAGTCTTGTTTCTTTAAAGAAGCAGACATAAACCACATTGAGACTCCACGGAAGATAAAGCACGTTACACTATATCCTCATTTTAGTTCATATAGTTTTGGGTAACTTTTATCCGACAAAGCCCTGTGAATCGAATTTGTCTTGGTTTGGATTTACTGCTGGCCTATGAGGCTTATAGATTGGGTTGATGGAAAAGTCCTTTCCGATTTTTTGGGAGAGTACCTTACTTGGGAGAGAGTAATTTGTCCAATTTTGACGTTTTATAGCTCATCCTAAAGCTGAATTCAAGACGGATCGATTGGTAAAAACCGTTTTGAGATATCTCTTTTCTAAAAGTTTTTACAGCTATTTTAGTAAAGGGCGCCAGAGGCAAAACAGTCAAAAAATGGCTGTTTTCACGTTTCGTTAGTTTTCCGTGCAGAAACCTATGCTAAAAACATGTGTTTCGTGATCAGCGTCAAAAATAACCCCTAGACACGCATTTTCAGAATCTTAGCAAAAAATTTTTGAAAAATATTGTCACCGGTGGAAGTCGAACCAGCCACCCTCAGATCAATAGCCTTTCCGCCGCTTTTCGCGATTTTCCTTCGTTTTTCTCGTTTCAGTAAGGAGTAAGGAGCCGGAATCAACCCATTCCTTGACTTCAAATTCACGTAGAGACACCATTTTTCGTCACCTGTCGCTATCTGATGAATAAATCGACGATCCTGACCTCGGGTTTTCATGTGCCTATCTAGAAGGAGTTCGGCTACCTCAGATCAATAGCCTTTCCGCCGCTTTTCGCGATTTTCCTTCGTTTTTCTCGTTTCAGTAAGGAGTAAGGAGCCGGAATCAACCCATTCCTTGACTTCACATTCACGTAGAGACACCATTTTTCGTCACCTGTCGCTATCTGATGAATAAATCGACGATCCTGACCTCGGGTTTTCATGTGCCTATCAAGAAGGAGTTCGGCTACCTCAGATCAATAGCCTTTCCGCCGCTTTTCGCGATTTTCCTTCGTTTTTCTCGTTTCAATTGTTATTATGGTAAATTTTAGGGTACAACAAAACCCAATATATTGGGTTGTCCGATAAATGAGCAAAAAAGCTGTTTGTTCAAGAGAAAACTTTGAAGCCCCCATAATTTGTGTTCTTTTTATCCAATCTTTCTAATTTCAAAAATTTAACATAATTATCAATGATTCTGCGTTGAATGATACTAAATACTTGATGGTTGGACGCTTCTAGACCCACTCATTCATAATCGGCTGAAATTCATAATCGGCTACGACATATATATTGGTTTTTCTGATACACTGGTGGTCATATGTATTAGTACCCTCTTGCAAAAAATCTTCTCTTAACGATTGCCCCCCTTAAAACGCTGCCAAATTCAAAGTGCTAAAAAGCATTTTTTGCTAACAAGCTCTAGTCTCTAAAACCACAAAAAAATTGATTCGAAATGTTTATTATCTTTTTAAAAAATAGCAAGGACGGAAAAGACACCTCAAAAATGGTGGACAAAAGTATTGACACCTTAGCTTTTCCTTTATTTTTTTCTTGTTTACATTCATGTTTTGATGACTTTTTAAAATATTTAATTTTAGATGCCGTATCTACTGACTCCAATCAAAGAAAAGATCGTTGAAGGTCGAAGAAATGGAATGAAAACAGCAGATTTGGCTGAACAATTTGGATGCAGCGAGAGCACGGTGAAACGACTTTTTAAACAATCAAAGATTATCGGTTCTCTACACAGCTGCAAAATCTGGTCGACATCCATCAACAACAACTGCCGAGAATCGATCGATCATAGGGGAATTCAAAAAGGACCCAAGTCTCACCTCGACCGACAAAAGCCGCCTGTATAAATCACAATTCAGCACAGATATCTCAGCAAGGACCGTGAGGAGGCGACTCATCAAAGCAAAGTTGTACGCTAGACGACCAATAAAAGAAGCCATGTATGACTCCTCGGATTAGGAAACTTCGTTTAGCCTTTGCTCGGAGGTACCAAAGTTGGACGAGTGACGATTGGAAACGAGTAATTTTCTCTGATGAGACAAAAGTTAATCTCTATCAGTCGGATGGACCTCCATTGATCAGGCGACCGATTGGAAAGCGGTTATTACTCAAGTACATCAAACCCACGGTTCGATTTGGGGGTGGAAATATTATGTGCTGGGGTATGAATTTCTATAGTTTTCTTCGTATAACTGTCAACTTGCAGGAGCGATGACAAGAAATGTGGTCGGTCCACTTGAGATGATCAATTCAACCATGAAGTCTCAGCGATACATGGGAATACTTGAGCAACGTTTACTTCCATTTGCGAGCAAAACATTACCTCAAGGATGGTTGTACTACCAGGACAACTCGCCAGTTCACACAAGCAAACTTATTATGGGACCTGTCGGAAGACTCTCGAATGGAAGACGGGTACGATTTCCGGGCTGGTTTGCGATTAATGGTGTTTCTTTGATTAAAGCATCTCCCTTTTCACCAGATTTGAACGTTATCGAGAATCTATGTTCGATTGTGAAAGCGAAATTGAAGGAGAAACACTTTTCGCCCAAGGCGAGCTTTGGCTCTATCTACGTCTTGTCTGGAATCAAATTGGATCATCAGTTTTGCACAATTTGGTCGACTCGATGCCCAGACGGATAGAAAAAGTCATTCAAGCCAAAGGAGGGCCAATAGACTATTAAATTTACTGTTGTTTTTGCAAGGTGTCAATACTTTTGTCCACCATTTTTGAGGTGTCTTTTCCGTCCTTGCTATTTTTTAAAAAGATAATAAACATTTCGAATCAATTTTTTTGTGGTTTTAGAGACTAGAGCTTGTTAGCAAAAAGTGCTTTTTAGCACTTTGGATTTGGCTGCCTTTTAAGAGGGGCAATCGTTGAGAGAAGATTTTTTGCAAGAGGGTACTAATACATATGACCACCAGTGTAAATGAGTCAATTTTTTATTCAATAAAGCCATCTATACACAAATATTTATTCAATAAAGCCATCTAAATCAATCAAAATTGTTTCTAGCTTTTTTAATAAGCTCTTTTAATAAGCTCATTTTACTAGTAGAAGACGAATTCCTTTTACGTAAAAAACTTTGGTTTTGAGTCTAACTAGATCTGTGTCCATTTTTGGTATCTTTTTCATCTTCAAAGTGCTCTCCGAAATTTTCCATTGATTGAAATAAATGGTAATCTGATGGGGCTAGACTTGGGGAATATGTTGGGGGAGAAGTTCCCGGTCCAGATTGTAGAACGAGTCAGTTTAGCTATGTATTGTCAAGCATTGTCAAGCATTGTCTGCACTGTCAAGCATTGTCAAGCATTGACCTTTTTCAGATTTCGTTTTATCTCAAGGGCTTTGCTTAGCTTAGCCAGATTCTACAATTGCTTACTGTATAGTTGAGAGCTCAATGTATCCTATAACTTCTAGCACTTCCAGTATCCAATAACTCCCAATAACAACCTCAGCCGGTTTCCCAAGGCGATCGCTTTCGATCAAAGATTTGTCCTTATCTTTAAACTTGTGAAATCATCAATCACATGTAGTTTTGGAGAAGGAGTTGAAGAAAGAGAAGGAGTGGAAGAAAGAGAAGGAGTTGAAGAAAGAGAAGGAGTTGAAGAAAGAGATGGAGTTGAAGAAAGAGAAGGAGTTGAAGAAAGAGAAGGAGTTGAAGAAAGAGAAGGAGTTGGAGAAAGAGATGGAGTTGAAGAAAGAGATGGAGTTGAAGAAAGAGAAGGAGTGGAAGAAAGAGAAGGAGTTGAAGAAAGAGATGGAGTTGAAGAAAGAGATGGAGTTGAAGAAAGAGAAGGAGTTGAAGAAAGAGAAGGAGTGACTTTTGTTGTTTTGATCTAGAGCTAGGCTTAAAGATGAGCATTTAGCGAATCCAAATAGCAGTATGTCCATTTGGTAAATTTCCACTTGAAAAAAGAAGTACTTAATAAAGAAATAAGAAAGCATGCTCAATTAATGAAAGTGTTTTGAAATAAGGGAAGTCTCTTGTCTCTTCGTAAACACTGAGAACCAACTAAAACTTTACGGCAAAATTTGCTTTCTTTGACGTAACCGATTACTTATTGGTCGACCCAAAGTATAGGCCTATGAGGCCAGACATTGACCAGATATTGGCCAGACATTGGCCAGACATTGGCCAGACATTGGCCAGACATTGGCCAGACATTGACCAGATATTGACCTAAATTAGCCTGCTGTTTCAGGTTCTTTGATTGTTTCTGACTGACTGCCCTTGAATGTTAAAGTCATTCAATTCCGATTAGGTTCCCATTCGCCGCTTTATATACGATGCCTTATATACTCCGTCTTATATACTCCATCTTATATACGTCGGACCCATTGGCCAGACATTGGCCTAAATTAGCCTGCTGTTTCAGGTTCTTTGATTGTTTCTGATTGACTGCCCTTGACTCTTAAAGCCATTATATTCCGATTAGGTTCCCATTAGGTTCCCATTAGGTTCCCATTCAGTTCCGATACAACCTAAAAGTCTCTGTTCATCCGGAAGAAGCTCACTGCCACAAATCTCAAAGAATTGAATCGTCTATTCATTTTCTGTTGTTGCTTTTTGTTTCTTTAATCAATTCAATTTGCACTTCGATCAAAAAAAAAAGAGTAATAACGGAAAAATAAAAAAAATTTCAGAGCTAAGTCGATTTGTGTTGGGCTGATAACACTTCGCATTCAAATAAGACTCAAATAAACGCGGAAAACCTATCGATATTCAGCTAATATTCTGAAAAACAACGAAAATGGTATGTAATTTTGATAAATATTGCATTTTTGAAGCAATTCTCTTACGTTTTTATGGGCTTTTTAGTTTTTTAGTTTCTTTTATGGGGGATTTAAAAGAGTTGCACCTTGGCTAAGC
Source organism: Mesorhabditis belari (assembly GCA_958450365.1). Classification (NCBI taxonomy): domain Eukaryota; kingdom Metazoa; phylum Nematoda; class Chromadorea; order Rhabditida; family Rhabditidae; genus Mesorhabditis; species Mesorhabditis belari. The sequence continues at coordinate 720,618 of CAUEEP010000914.1, forward strand.
GTGCGGCTGTTTGGCTAAGTGTTTAGCTGTTTGGCTAAGCGTTTAGCTGTTTGGCTAAGCGTTTGGCTGTTTGGCTAAGCGGCTGATTAACTCGTTTCTCAGCCAAACGAGCAGAATCCAAATCAGCTAATCATTTAAACATTTTACAACAAAATTTCGGTACTTTTCCAATATCGGGGGAGCGAAAGGAGCAAATTTTGCCCCCTTTAACGACCATGTGGTTCTCCAACATTTGTGCGTTCAAGGAATCGACGGCAATCGATTATTTCGTCACCAAACCGTCACCATCAAGGAGTCATCCAGTCGTGGATTTGCAACTGTGGCGAATCGATGAAAGTCATCGATGAAAGTCAAAGGGAAAAGACCCATTTCGCTGGGTGTTAGATATTTAAGTCACTTTTGTGATCTAATAGTTTGCTCCCCCGATTTTCCTTTATATTATAAAGGTTGTGAGAATAACAGGTAATTCGCGGATTTTATGGCGGTAGTTTGTATAAGATAGGACATATGTAGTGCTGCCAAAGTTTGCTCCCCCGATTTGCTCCCCCCGATAATCGGACCGCTCCCCCGATATTGGAAAAGAACCAAAATTTCATCTTTCCTGCCAAAATTACTAGCTAAAAGCAAAAATTTGAAATTTTTGCGTCATTTGATGAAACTTGGGATGCTAAAAAGGGCTAAAAAGGGCAAAAAAAAACCCAAAAAGACCAAACCAGCATAAAAAAATGAAAAGCTTCTCGCATTTTTTCAATTTTCGGTACTTGTATCCGGAGGGGGTCTTTCAATATCCGGTTGGGTAAAATTTTAAGATCCGGGGTAAACAAGATGCACGAGTAATGCAAGAACATTTGAAGGGAATTTGCCACCAAATCACTTAAGCGGCTGAATATCTTTAAAAGGGCTCGTATATAAAGTATATAAAATTTTATCCCACCGGATCTTAAAATTTTACCACCCCGGATATTGAAAGACCCCCCGGATACTCCACAAGTACCCAATTTTCTGCTTCAAAAAGTCTTGTTGTGCTTCATTTAATTATTTGAAAAGTTAAATAAAGTTAATAGAATGCTTCAAAATTGTAAAGGGCCAGGTAACCTATCCCTCTTTTTTGAGATTTATTCAAAGTTAATCCCACGGTTAGTTCAAGGAGAGGTTCTTTCGTTTTAGAAATTCCAGTCACCTCCAATAAGTTCCAATCTTTTCCAATAAGAACTGCCAGAATTTAGATTTGGAATTTGGAATCGACTCCCCAGAGTTTTGAGAGAGTCCAATAGTCTCGAAACCTTTCAATTATCTGTAGATGATCTTGATCTTGAAGCTCTAGTGGATCCTTGACGTATCCTTGAAGCTCTAGTGGATCCTTGACGTATCCTTGAAGCTCTAGTGGATCGTTGACGTATCCCTGAAGCTCTAGTGGATCCTTGACGTATCCTTGAAGCTCTAGTGGATCCTTGACGTATCCCTGAAGCTCTAGTGGATCGTTGACGTATCCCTGAAGCTCTAGTGGATCCTTGACGTATCCTTGAAGCTCTAGTGGATCCTTGACGTATCCCTGAAGCTCTAGTGGATCGTTGACGTATCCCTGAAGCTCTAGTGGATCCTTGACGTATCCTTGAAGCTCTAGTGGATCCTTGACGTATCCCTGAAGCTCAAGTGGATCCTTGACGTATCCCTGAAGCCTAGTGGATCCTTGACGTATCCTTGAAGCTCTAGTGGATCCTTGACGTATCCCTGAAGCCTAGTGGATCCTTGACGTATCCTTGAAGCTCTAGTGGATCCTTGACGTATCCCTGAAGCTCAAGTGGATCCTTGACGTATCCCTGAAGCTCTAGTGGATCCTTGACGTATCCTTGAAGCTCTAGTGGATCCTTGACGTATCCCTGAAGCTCTAGTGGATCCTTGACGTATCCTTGAAGCTCTAGTGGATCCTTGACGTATCCCTGAAGCTCTAGTGGATCCTTGACGTATCCTTGAAGCTCTAGTGGATCCTTGACGTATCCCTGAAGCTCTAGTGGATCCTTGACGTATCCTTGAAGCTCTAGTGGATCCTTGACGTATTCTTGAAGCTCTAGTGGATCCTTGACGTTATCTGTGCTACCCACATTTTACATATATTATATCGTGTTTCTTTTTATCGGCCCTTTTCGTGTTATGTGTATGAATTCGTGTTTTAATCTTAAATCTAGCGCACTTTATCTCAGGTCCTGAATAAAGTATCTATATATAATAAGCTTATTCATTTTACTCATCTTATTATTTTCCCCTAATAACATTTTTTGATATGTGTTTCCGGAGTGATGGCAAAAACAAAGAAAATGTTTGTTCAGAAGGGGGGATTTTAGGGGAAAATAGACAAGAAAGGGTCATTTTGATAAGAGCTCGTCTGATCAACTTTTTATGACAAACTACCGACTATAAAGAGCTCAAAAAGAGCTCAAAAAGAGCTCAAGAAGAACTAAAGATAGTTGCCAAACTAAAGATAAACAAAATCTAACCCAAATGGGCTTAACAGTAGGCCAAACCAGAAAGTAGGTTTGGGTCAAGATTAGAGTGTTTTCCTCGCAAGTAATGCCTTTTTTAAAACGCACGCTTAGGAAAAATTACCGTACAGCGAAAATTAGCGAAAATTATTGCAAAAAACTTGGCGCAAAAATCACGAGCGCCGCCTTATATACGACTCCTTTTAAAGATATTCAACCTTTCAACTGATTTGGTGGCAAATTCCCTTCAATTGTAAAGATATTCAATTTATTCGACGTGTAAAGAGGATTACTCGTAGTTAGTCAATCAAAAACGTCAATTAATCGAGTAAAGATTACTCAGGCAAATTTTACTCGAGTAATTACTTATGCGCGAGGAACACACTCTAGTCAAGATGTTTCTTTCGAGTAATTAAGTAATTACTCGAGTAAAATGTGCATAAGTAATCTTTACTCGGTTTGGTGTTTTTTTTGATTAATTGACGTTTTTGGAAGTTTTTTGTTTAAATAGGTCGACTAACTACGAGCAATCCTCTTTACACGTCGAGTAAATTGAATATCTTTACAATAGAAGGGAATTTGCCACCAAATCAGTTGAAAGGTTGAATATCTTTAAAAAGCGTCAACAATCTGTGTAAAAATTGCAGAACTCTCCCATTTTTTCGCAATATTTTCATTTTTTGAGAAGAACTCGGGGTAGGCTAGTTTCCGCAATTTTTTTTGCGTAACAGGGTCGTTTGCGCAACTCGCCATAACTTTCTTCTAAGTGGACCAATCTTTATGATTTTGGTTTCATTTTGTAGATCTCAATAAGTGCAGCAAAATGAAACCAAAATCATAAAGATTGATCCACTTAGAAGAAAGTTATGGCGAGTTGCGCAAACGACCCTGTTGCGCAAAAAAATTGCGGAAACTAGCCTACCCCAAGAACTCCCATCAAAACGTGTCTATGTTATCAAAAAGAAGAAATAAATAATATTTAGTAAAAAATTCTATCAACAAAAGAATTTACAAGGAAAATCCTGTTCTGAAGTTGTGAATTTATAGACCACCTTTTATTGTATCGCTTAAAAGTATGTTTTCATAATTTTCTCGCTTTTCTTTTTTCTTTTCGTCTTTTATTCTTGTTTTTCAATTATGATTATTCAATTTCAGACATGTCGATTGGTACAAAACTGACGATTATGGAGCAAATTGATGTGTTGAACACTCTCGGATAGTCACAAGTGAAGATTGCTAAACGATTGAAGCGCTCCCGGAAGATTGTAAAAACGCATTTGAATTCCAAGAAGACCCCAAAGAAGAAAGAAGCTCGAGGAAGAAAGAAAAAACTGACCGAACGTGCCGAACCATCTGTAACAAAGTTATCCATGAAGGGGGCGTCGTTTGAGGATGTTCGCAAAGATCTGAGCGATGTAGGAGTTGAAGTTTGTCGCGAAACCGTTCACAATGTTGTTTGCCGATCGCCAATTATCGTTTATGAGCTGATGGAAAAGGCCGCAAAGCTGAAAAGGAGCATCGAATCGAAAAAGCATGCGAATTGAATTCGCCAAAAGGAACCAGAAGACCGTCTGGAAACAAGTAGATTATAGCCGTGTTACTAATCATTTTTGGTGATCTGGAGCAATGAAAAGAAATTCAACGGTCCTGATGGCGTTCATGGTTATTGGAGGGATTTGAGGACCGAGCCGATCATCTTCAGCAAGCGAAATTTTTGGTAGCGGTACCGTGATGGCTTGGGGAGCATTCCGAGAGCATTCTGAGACGGAGCTGCATTCCGAGCATTGCATTGGGGAGCATTCCGAGACGACGAGCTGGCGGGATTGGGACTTATTGGACTCAAATGGACTCAAATGCTTATCAAAAAGTCTTGCAGAAACACCTAGTCGCCTATTTGCATTGATATCCGGGCAATAACTTCACTTTTATGCAAGATAACGTCTCAATTCATGCAAGTGGCTCTACGATGAGGTAGTTGACAGCAAAGAATATTGATGTTTTGAAGTGGCCAGCGTGTTCGCCTGACTTGAGCCCTATCGAGAACCTTTGGGGAATGCTAGCCTGAGACGTCTACAAAAATAACAAGCAATATTCAAATGTGAAAGAGCTCCGAGACACCATCGTGAAAGCCTGGAACAACTTGGATGGCAATTTTCTCCAAACATTGCTTTCTTGAATGCCCAGCCGTCTTTTTGAGGTCCGATTGAATCAGGGAAAAGTAACACATTATTAATTGATAACTTTTTTTTGTTATTATGAAATAATGCGTTTGTACAATCTTCCGGGAGCGTTTCAATCTTTTAGCAATCTTCACTTGTGACTATCCGAGAGTGTTCAACACATCAATTTGCTCCATAATCGTCAGTTTTTTTTACAATAAAAGGTGCTCCATAATTTTTACACAACTTCAAAACAGGTTTTCCTTGTAAATTTTTTTGTTTTTTGTTGATAGAATTTTAAAATCTTATTTATTTCTTATTTTTGATAATATAGACACATTTTGGGGAGAGTTCTTCTCAAAAAAAATGAAAATATTGCGAAAAATTGGGGTGTTCTATAATTTTTACACAGAGTGTATAAGGCGGCGTATGTAAGGCATCGTATATAAAGCGGGGCATATAAGAGAGCGTATATAAAGTGGGGCATATAAGAGAGCGTATATAAGGCCGGCGCTCGTGATTTTTCCTGTGTATAAGGCGGCGTTGATAAAGCGGCCTATATAAGACGGCGTAAATAAGACGGCGTATATAAGACAGCGTATATAAAACAGCGTATATAAGGCATCATATATAAGGCATCATATATAAGGCATCGTATATAAGGCATCGTATATAAGGCATCGTATATAAGGCGGCGTATATAAGGCATCGTAAATAAGGCATCGTAAATAAGGCATCGTAAATAAGGCATCGTATATAAGGTGGCGCTCGTGATTTTTCCTCGCCAATTTTTTGCAATAATTTCCGCTAAAAGTACGGTAATTTTTCTCAAGTGTACGCTTTAAAAAAACGCATTACGCGTAAGGAATACACCCTAGTCAAGTTCAGGCACCGGTTTTCCGGGTTCAGACCTGTACTCGAGATCGGGCAAGGTCTTTAACCAGCTCCAGACCTGGGCTCAATTTCACCAACTGCTAAATTTAGCAAAATTTTCGGTTTCACCACAAAAACTTTAGTGAAACCGATCTGTGAAAACAGCCAAGCAATTTGTATTTTGAAGAAAACCCCGAATTTTATCGAGCGTCCCCCAAGGTCTTATCGCTTTTCAAAGAAGAAATGTTCCAAAAATCATCGAATCTTTTCTCAAAGAACGAAAAAGATCCGTAAATTCGATCCCATTTCTTCAAATTCTTCAATTTCCACCACGTGATCGAAAAGATTTTCCAAAATCTCGCTCTTTTTTATCGTATCTTTTTGTCGTATCTTTTTTCCGCTCGAAAACAACTCCGAAAATTTCGGCGCGGAATTGTCGACGATTTATCGCTTTTTCTGAAATGGTCTGATCACAGGAACCTTTGATAATTTGAGTTTTATCAAAACTCAAAGATTATCGAAGTTAAACATCAAAGATTTCTGGAGAATCGATCTCCGAATTCAATCAGATCGACTCTCAGATCCGATTCAAGCTTTTTTGAAAACATCTAGAAAATTCTGAATTCAAACAGTAAACAGGAAAGCTTTAAAGCAAATTTCTCTAAATCTTTAAAGCAGCAAAATCTTTAAAGCAAGCAAGCAAAGCTAGTTAATATTTCGGTTTGGGCATTTTCTTACGACTTTTTGCCAGGGTAGGCTTTTTGCTTGCTTTAGTAGCTAAAAATTACCAGCTGGAAATCAAAGCAGAACTGATTTGGCTTGTAATGGGGTTCTGATTTGGCTTTTAATTGGCTTCTGATTTGGCTTTTAATTGGCTTCTGATTTGGCTTTTAATTGGCTTCTGATTTGGCTTGTAGTTGGCTTCTAATTTGGCTTGTAGTTGGCTTCTGCTTTGGCTTTTGATTAGCTTCTGATTTGGCTTGGAATTGGCTTCTAATTTGGCTTGTAATTGGCTTCTAATTTGGCTTGTAATTGGCTTCTGCTTTGGCTTTTGATTGGCTTCTGATTTGGTTTGTAGTTGGCTTCTGATTTGGCTTGGAATTGGCTTCTAATTTGGCTTATAGTTGGCTTCTGATTTGGCTTGTAATTGACTTCTAATTTGGCTTGTAATTGGCTTCTGATTTGGCTTTTAATTGGCTTCTGATTTGGCTTTTAATTGGCTTCTGATTTGGCTTGTAGTTGGCTTCTGATTTGGCTTGGAATTGGCTTCTGATTTGGCTTTTAATTGGCTTCTGATTTGGCTTTTGATTGGCTTCTGATTTGGCTTTTAATTGGCTTCTGATTTGGCTTTTAATTGGCTTCTGATTTGGCTAAGTATCGAAGCCAAGGAACAGTAAACCCTTCCAGTAGATTTAGACTAAAAGTATCCCACTCCCAATCCAGTCATTACCAAATTTTCTAAAAAAAACTTGAAAAATTCCCCCGCAAACTTTTCCTTTTCCATCAATTACCAAAGATGACCTTGAAATCGATCAAACGATGCGAAAATCAAAATTCATTTATTGGATCAGTTCGAGAGAATTTGCATAGCTAAAATGCATGCATTCTCGTCGATTAAACATAAATTTTAAGGTTTTAGAATGGTTACAATGGTTTTAGAATGGTTTTAGAATGGTTTTAGAATGGTTTTAGAATGGTTACAATTCTGTAAACATCCTAAAACCTTCAAATAATTTATAACAAATCAAAAAAGTTCTCGCACACTTGTAAATGAAAGCAAAAACTTCATTTTACGAAATGAAAGCTCAAATAAAATGTTTTATAGTTATTTTGAAGCTGAAATCCTGCCATTTCTAGAAGTAAATGATTCTGACGAAAAATCTGTAGCTTTTTCAAGAAATCTGTAGCTGTAGCTTGCACTGATCTTGCAAATGTTGCACAAGAATGCAGCAAGGGTGTGTTTATGAGTGAACGGAAAGTACGTGCGAGCTTTTGCCATGCTCAGCCTCGATCAGCTGAGTTCAATGACGTCATGATCAAGTTTCTCGGGTTTAAAATATCGAAAGCCTTGAAACTTTGAAAATCCCCCAATTCCCCAAATCAAAAAGCAAAAAGGACTTCCCCAAATGCTCGCACACTTGTAAATGATTCATTTTACGAAATGAAAGCTAAAACAAAATGTTTTATAGTTATTTTGAAGCTGAAATCCTGGCATTTCTTTTTTTCAAATTCTGATCTGATTCTGATCAAAAATCTGCAGCTCTCTAAACCACATTTGCTATAAAATCGTTTTGAAAGTCGTTGGTAGATCTAGACGGGTTCCTAGTTAGATAGCTAGTTAGGTTCCTAGGTTCTGTCTACAATAATCCTGTCTACAATAATCCTGTCTACAATACTCCTGTCTACAATAGCTTCGTCTTGAAGCCAAAGGCCAGACTGGAGCGCCAGAATAGGTCAAACCTACCCTAGAGCTGTCTCTAGATCTAGAAGGGTTCCTAGTTAGATAGCTAGTTAGGTTCCTGGGTTCTGTCTACAATAGTCCTGTCTACAGTAGTCCTGTCTACAATAATCCTGCCTACAATACTCCTGTCTACGATACTCCTCTCTACAACACTCCTGTCTACAATAATCCTGTCTACAATAATCCTGCCTACAATACTCCTGTCTACAGTAGTCCTGTCTACAATACTCTTGTCTACAATAGCTCCGTCTTGAAGCCAAAGGCCAGACTGGAGCGCCAGAATAGGCTAAGCCTACCCTAGAGCTGTCTCGATTTGAGAACTCTGTACTAGCCGCTCCAGTTACTGTAGTACAACAGTACTACTGTATCTGTATCCTTAAAGACGTCCTTTGTACAGTCCTGTACAGTCCTTTCCTCACCTTTGTACAGTCCTCACCTTTCCTTTGTACAGTCCTTCCTTTCTACTAAAGAGGCAAACATTGCGAAATCTGGGCGCAAAAATAACAAACAAAAACGTAATCACGCGTGAATTTCGCTGAAATTTCTCCAAATCGGGTTCTTTTCCCATTCTTTTTTCCCGAAAATCTGTTCTTTTCGTCTTTTGGCTCTTCGATTTTGATTTTCTAGCGGTGAGAGTGAAAGGGGCTAGGTTACCGAACAACAAACCCATCAAATGTATCCATTTATCCAAAAGTACATCAGATATTTCACCGTTAGAGAAGTCGATTTAATTCATAATTGAAATTTGCTGTTATTGAAAATGTTTATTGGAAAAGATGGCCCCTGGTGGGCACGAATGGATGCTGAAGAGGTAAGGGGAAAGCTGATTTTTTGTTCATCTAAAAGTAAAGTAAAGTAAAGTAATTTGCATTAAGTATCTCAAGATTTATTAAGGCTGGAACTGGATTCGGTAGTTTTTTATAGGATTTGACAGGGAATATATAAAATTGTCTAAGAGTAGCTACCAGGGACAAGGCCGAAGCCAGAGCTTGAGCTTACAGCCAGAGCTTGAGCCTTGAGCCAGAGCTTGAGCCAGAGCTTGAGCCAGAGCTTGAGCTTACAGCCAGAGCTTGAGCTTACAGCCAGAGCTTGAGCCTTGAGCCAGAGCTTGAGCCAGAGCTTGAGCCAGAGCTTGAGCCAGAGCTTGAGCCAGAGCTTGAGCTTACAGCCAGAGCTTGAGCCTTGAGCCAGAGCTTGAGCCTTGAGCCAGAGCTTGAGCCTTGAGCCAGAGCTTGAGCTTACAGCCAGAGCTTGGGCCTTGAGCCAGAGCTTGAGCCAGAGCTAGAGCCAGAGCTTGAGCTTACAGCCAGCTTGAGCCTACATCTTTTACTGTAGCACTTTTTTTACTGATTGAGAGTTTTACTGATTTTTTACATGTTTACTGATTGAATGCAGCAGAAAGGGTGTGTTTATGAGTGAACGGAAAGTACGTGCGAGCTTTTGCCATGCTCAGCCTCGATCAGCTGAGTTCAATGACGTCATGATCAAGTTTCGCTGGTTTAAAATATCGAAAACCTTGAAACTTTGCAAATCCCCCGAATTCCCCGAATAAATCTCTCAAATGTGGGAGTGTTTCAAAGGGATCACGTAAATTTTTCTCTTAAAAAGTCGTATTTTTATCTGAAAATCAAACCGGTAACTTAAAAAAGCAATCATCCGTTTTTTCGTAATTCGTAATTGAACCCTTTTATCATATTTTGAAGATTTTTGAAGATCTAATTAAAGTAGATAGCTTTAAACCCCTAAAAATCTAGCATTTAGTGAAAATTTTCATCGAAATACAGTCGACTCTCGGAATAAAAAAAAACCAAAAAAAAATTTTTGATAGAGAATTTCAAATCGAAAATTTTTCCCTTTATACGGAGTTTTTCAATGCAATTTCATTTACATAAGTGTTTTTATTTATTTCTAAAAAACAATTCATAATAAAAAGAATAAAATCGTCTCAATATTGTTAAACTAAAACTTTTACAAAGTAGTAAAAAGATTCGTTAGCTTGCTTTGTTGAGAACGGTGGAGGCGAATATCTTCAAAACGTTCTTTCATTTTTTCTCATTTTCAAGCATCATAGCTTTAGGAGTGCCGTTTTGTTCTAAAAAATGCTAGCATCTTGTAGCCAGCATCTTGTAGTCAGCAGCTTTGCCAGCAGCTTTGCCAGCATCTTGTAGCCAGCAGCTTGTGGTCAGCATCTTGTAGCCAGCAGCTTTGCCAGTATCTTTGCCAGCATCTTGTAGCCAGCATCTTGTAGCCAGCATCTTGTAGCCAGCAGCTTTGCCAGCATCTTTGCCAGCATCTTGTAGCCAGCATCTTGTAGTATTACGTATAGTGGCTGAATGAGCTTTTCGTTGCTATCAATAGAATCTTCATTAAATTTGGCTATAGAAAAGTAGAATTTATTTTGTATGCTCAAGTGTAAGAACATGTGCTCAAAGTGGTCAGTCTTATCGACTCTGGTTTAGAAGCTCGATTCCAGTTCGATTTCGAGCTCGATTCCCCTTCGATTTGGAACTCGACTCCTCTTCGATTTCGAGCTGGATTCTAGTCCTATTTCGAGCTCGATTCTAGTCCTATTTCGAGCTCGATTCTAGTCCTATTCCGAGCTCGATTCTAGTCCTATTTCGAGCTCGATTCTAGTTCTATTTCGAGCTCGTTTCCCCTTCGATTTCGAGCTCGATTCCAATTCCAAAGTTTGACTCCAGAAGCAGCTTCTTTACTTATCTCTAAAAATAACCGAATCTTTCGCTAAACCCTCCCAATTTTCTCTTTAGGATTGATGAATCGTTCTTTTTTCAATCAAAAGACAGGTCAAATGTCTTTTCTTTTCCTCTTCTTTTCTCTCGAATTTCTCTTTTCTCATTTTTCTCTCTAATCAAGTGATATCGCCAGTGATCACACACACAAAATTTGGCGTCCAAAAAGAGAAATCTTCAAATGATTTGATGGTTTCTCTGCCTTTTTGAAGAGATTTTTAAAGTTTTCTATTCACTTTTATTGATTTGGATTCGTTTTTGAAAAAGGAGTAAACAAATTTTCACAAATTTTCACAAATTTTCACAAATTTCACAAATTACAAATTTTTATCGATTTTTCGATTGAATTCGTTCATTTTAAAGCTAAAATTTCTTAAAAAAGAAGAAAATAGATACCGTAAATACTGTAATAGTACCCAACCGCCCTCGTACAGTCGCGTAGTCACAAGTTTTTTTTAGTATTTTTAGTATTTTTAGTATTTCATCTTTTTTAAAGCGCCCGTACTTTCAAAAAGTACGTCTTTGGTATCAAAAAATAGCCCTGAATCTCAGCTATTTTTTGACACCTATGCGAGCACTGTAGCATAAACCAGTGTCGAGAAAAACGCATTTAAAGCTAGACTACGCAATACTCCGCACCGTCATTATGGGCGGGGGTACTATTACAGTATTTACGGTAGCTCTTTTTTTGAAAACCTTATTTTTAATTCATTGGAATAAAGTTTATTCATTTAGGTGATGCAAAATATTCTCCTGCAAACGTGTCTAGCGTTGGCCATGTTCATCACGACGGCCGTCGCTGGCTTTTTGCCGATAAAGGTTTGTCATTAGTGAGCTGATTGGAGCTCATTAGTAAGCTGATTCATTAAATCTGAAGCACACTCAAAAATAGCTAAAGAGCATTACAATTGTTTGTAAAGTTGAAAGCAAAGCAAAGTGTAAAGCAAATCAAAAACTTTTGCGCCACCGGGACTCGAACCCGCGACCTTCGGCTTACTGGACAAGTGTGTTAACCACCACACCACAACGCACTTCATTCCCTTGACTTCAGAGGGAGTCAAGTCATCGTAAACCAAAAAAACGGGCAACCAAAAACGGGACCACCGGGATATAACCGAGAATTACGTCTCGGACAACCAGTACCCGGTGGCCTAGTGGATAGTATCCTAGCCCTCCGCGCAGCTCTCCCTGGTTCGGGTCCTGTTGCTGCCACCACCTTTTTGCTGTTTGCAAATGAATGCCAAATGAAAACACAAAAAACCATTCTAAGCAGCAGGGGAGTCAAAAAATAAACCCTCTAGCGCGCCTTAGATCATTCGGTCATAAAGGAGCTTCACTAATTCGGCCTTTTTACAAAAAAAGGCCTCACTAACCCTCAAAACTAATTAGATTTTTTAAAATTAGATAAAAATAGACACCAATAGCCAAATTTTCAGCCAAATAGGTTCAGCCGTTTTTTCTCAAATCGCATAACAGACAGACATATTCTCTCTCTCTCTTTTAATAATTAGAGATTTCTATTTTTGTGTATGCTTTGATCCATTCGAAAGCTCTTGAGAACCTCGATTTTTTGAGCTATAGATCGTAAGAATCCAATAGATTTGAAGCAAGTTAGAAGCGTTTATAGTTTAATTTTGTAGTGTTCATGTGTAAAAGTTGATGTTATGCCTTTTAAAACAATGCTGACTAAATGACTAAAGTTGGAATTCAGATCCTTCGAATGCTAACGAAAAAGGACGGTTCACAATCACAATCGGGTGCTCGCTGGCTATCGCTTTTGTCTTGTTTCTCCGGTGGAGTGTTTATGGCCACATGCTTTCTCGATATTATGCCACATATCAAGTAAGTATCAAGTAAGTATCAAGTAAGTTCAAGTAAGTTCAAGTAAGCTCAAGTAAGTTCATCAAGTAAGTTCATCAAGTAAGTATCAAGTAAGTATCAAGTAAGTAGCAAGTAAGTATCAAGTAAGTATCAAGTAAGTATCAAGTAAGCTCAAGTAAGTTCATCAAGTAAGTTCATCAAGTAAGTATCAAGTAAGTATCAAGTAAGTATCAAGTAAGTTCAAGTAAGCAAGTTGAACAAGTTCGAAAGCACAAAATCGAAAAAATTGAATAAGTTTTGATATTCATTTCGATATTCGATATTACGAGATTGAAAGAGGGCTTAGGCGGTTGAAATCTCAAAAGCTGAGCCTGAGCGATTGAAATCTCGAAAGCTGAGCCTAAGCTATTGAAATCTCGAAAAGCTGAGCCTGAGCGACTGAAATCTCAAAAGGCTGAGCCTAAGTGATTGAAATCCCGAAAAGCTGAGCCTGAGCGATTGAAATCTCAAAAAGCTGAGCCTGATGGATGGAAATCTCGAAAAGCTGAGCCTGAGCGACTGAAATCTCAAAAATCATCAACGAATTTTCAGTGAAAACTACGCAACTTTCCTCTCAGTCACCAAATGGGATCCCGATCTTCCAATTCCTCAATTTTTCATCTGTATCGGTTTCTTTGTCGTTTATCTCATTGAAGAGGCTTGTATAAAGGTTTGTAATGTGATTTAGAAGAAGATTCTGGTGAGAGGCTACTGTAGAACTACTGTAGAAATGGTGAAAGGCTGTAGAATTGCTGTAGAAATGGTGAAAGGCTGTAGAACTGCTGTAAAGCTGGTGAATGGTTGTAGAATGGCTGTAGAGCTGGTGAGTGGCTGCAGAATTGCTGTAGAACTAGTGAAAGGCTGTAGAAATACTGTAGAACCGGTGAATGGCTATAGAACGACTGCAGAGCTGGTGAAAGGCTGTAGAATCCAGATATTGTCTTAATAAAGACACTAGATGCAACCGGATAGCTCCAAATTGCTTCGAATCCTGTTACTGTATCTTTAAGCAGCTCTTTAAAATGCAGAATGTTTCAGATTTTCTCAATGGGTCAAAATGGACATGGTTTACCCCCAGGCGGTCATCACGGTCATTCTCACGGGAATGGAGTCGCTTTCCACGCCGAGGATCTCCCGCCAGCAATTGAAGAACAGGTGAAAAGAAAAGAGCAAAGAAAGGAACAAAGAAAAGAACAAAGAAAAGAACAAAGAAATAGAGCAAAGAAAAGAACAAAGCTTTCCAAAGTCTACAAAGCCTCAGAAGTCTAATATTAAGCTTAATAGAATAGATTTTATATACTGGAATTTCTAAACGATATCTAGACGATATCTAGACGATTTCTAGATGATTTCTATACGAATCTCTAATTTCTGGATATCTAGACGATATCTAGACGATTTCTAGACGAATCTCTAATTTCTGGATTTCTAGACGATATCTAGACAATTTCTAGACGATATCTAGACGATTTCTAGATGATTTCTAGACGAATCTCTAATTTCTGGATTTCTAGACGATATCTAGACAATTTCTAGACGATATCTAGACGATTTCTAGATGATTTCTAGACGAATCTCTAATTTCTGGATTTCTAGACGATATCTAAACGATATCTAAACGATATCTAGACGATTTCTAGACGAATCTCTAATTTCTGGATTTCTAGACAATTTCTAGACGATATCTAGACGATATCTAGACGAATCTCTAATTTCTGGATTTCTAGACGATATCTAGACGATATCTAGACGATTTCTAGATGATTTCTAGACGAATCTCTAATTTCTAGATTTCTAGACGATATCTAGACGATATCTAGACGATATCTAAACGATATCTAAACGAATCTCTAATTTCTGGATTTCTAGACGATATCTAGACGATATCTAGACGATTTCTAGACAATTTCTAGACATATTTCTAATTTCTGGATTTCTAGACGAAACCCTCAATGGGTAAACCGTTGAAAGCTCGAGATCGTCACCGAATCTCTGAGTCGAGTAATGCAAATGTGATGACGTGAGTAATAATGAAATAAAGTAATGAAAAACTTTACACAATTGCTTGGTTTTATCATTTCTCACTAACACTTTCGATTTTAACATTGGAAATTTTAACATTTGCACTCACCTCTTTGCAGTGACGAAAAAGATGAGATGCTATTGGAAAAAGGTTTCGAGAGGGAGAAAGATCAAGCATCAGCAACGAGAAGATCCTATCACTCATTGCACGAGTTTGTTTTGCTATTTTTTTTCATCACCACAACGAATCACAAAGGTTTTCCAAGCACTGATTTTTCTGAATTCTCTTTTTGCACCGCATGACTCAGAGTTAACTGAAGATTTTCTTTGCTATTTTCTCAGAGTTGGGCAGATCAAAAACGTGAGCCGGGACTCGAACCCGCGACCTTCCGCTTACTAGACAACAGTGCTAACCACTACACCACAACGCACTAGACTCCCTTGACTCCAGAGGGAGTCAAGTCATCGTAAACCAAAAAAACGGGCAACCAAAAACGGGGCCACCGCGGTATGACCGAGAATTACGCCTCGGTCAACAAGTACACGGTGGCCTAGTGGATAGTATGCTCGACCTCCGTGCAGCTCTCCCTGGTTCGAGCCCCGAACTGACAGCCACTTTTTGCTTATTGAAAGGTCTACACAGGCTTTCTCTAATCAGATGGGGCAGATCAAAAACGTGCTTGGACTTGAACCCGACCCTTCCCTTAACCCGACCTGCCCCAAGCAACCGTGCTAACCACTACACCACAACAGACTTGATCTCCCTTCCCCCAGAAGGGGTTAACTTCAGCTTAGAGTCAATTATCTCAAAAAAACCTTTCAGTCTTGTCATGGAAGAATCGGTGAAATATGTCTCAGCAGACGGTCAAGAGACCTCATTCCTCAAATCGTTGACTTTCGCTGTGGCCATGTCGTTTCACTCAATTCTGGAAGGATTCGCTTTGGGGGTACAGGTGAGTTGATTACAAAAGAAGAATTCAATCCAAAGCATAAAGCAGATCAGATCTAGCAGATCTAGCAGATCTAGACGCTATTCTATTGTCGGCGCTATTGTCATTTTTCTTTAAATCCTCTCATTTCTAGGACACACCCAAGCGAATTTTCACTCTTTTCCTTTCACTTATCCTTCACAAAGGAATCGAAGCGTTCTCGGTGGGATTGCAAATCTCGAAGGCGAACACAAAGAGAGTCAAGGTATTTCTTGTAAGACATAAGGCTTCACCATTGAGCTGTAGCTGTGATAGAGCTTTGATAGAGCTGTGATAGAGTTGTGATAGAGCTGTGATAGAGTTGTGATAGAGCTATGATAGAGCTGTGATAGAGCATTTGTCCAAAGCGAGAGGTCACGAGTCCCAGCCATCTCTATCTTTTGAATGATTCAATCTATCAGGTTGTCGTTTGCACAATTCTCATCTACGCCCTCATGACACCAATCGGAAGTGCGCTGGGCACATGGCTTGAGGTTTGATTTGGGCGTTTTTCGAGCGCTTTCACCTTTGCTGTTAAATCGTTAAATCGTTTCGAAGTTTCGCAAAGAAGATCGCTTACAAATGCTAAAAAAACCTAAAACCCATTCTTTCTTTAAGCATTCAGATAATTTCTGAAAAATTCTAGACCTCCGACATCGATCCATTGCACAAAGAGGGGGCCATTGTAATCTTGGAGAGTTTGGCCGCTGGAACATTCATCTATGTGACATTCTTGGAGGTGAGTGAAGGGTCAGGAGAAAAGCTGAATGCAATTCACCCGGTTGATCCGTTCATTGACAAAAACCCAATTCAAGGTGTTGGCTTCTGAGAAAGAGAACGAGCACGACTCATTGAAGCAATTGTTGGCGATTTTTATTGGTTTCGTCGTCATCACAGCATTACAATTCGCTTTCGGGTGAGGAAAACTTTCAAAAAGCATTTTTGGCCTACAAAAAGCCTACTTTTTGACCTACAAAAAGCCTACTTTTTGACCTACAAAAAGGCCTACAAAAAGGCCCACAAAAAGCCTACATTTTGGCCTACAAAAAGCCTACATTTTGGCCTACAAAAAGCCTACATTTTGGCCTACAAAAAGCCTACTTTTTCTCCAAAACTATATAAATGCACCACTTTTGGCGTATCCACTACATTTCTCATACATATTTTTCTACTTATATTTATTTATATTTATATATTTTTAAACTATTCAAAACGTTTAGCCAGCTATTAAAAGAAAACGATAGAGGTATATTGCTTCGCTTTTTTTGCAAAATTTGAATAAATTTAAAACTAAGCCCTATTTTTTAGTGGTCATGGCGCTCACACGGGTGCTCACGAGCACGAGCACTCAACAACTACCACCATGGTGCCTGGACATTAATTATTTCGTCAATTCAACTACAGTAAACCCTGGGACTAATATATCGAACAGTACATTGGATTTTGTAGAGTATTAATTGAAAATAGGCTACTGTACTGCTATGAGTGCCGTAATCCGACCAATTTGCACTATAAGTTGGATTACTGTAGCTTCTTGCTATTTCATAGTATTCTTACAGTATTTCTCTAGCCTTCATTGTATTTGATGAGAAATCTACTTTTTAGCAAATTACGATCTGGATTACGGTAGCCTCAAAAAATTTAAGTGCCTTTTACCTGTTTGCCATTATTTTTTCGCCAGATCTACCTTAATTTCATCTTTTTCTCAAAAAAAGCGGTGCTTCTCATAAAAAAAATGATTCACTTATTCAAAAACGTTCACTTTTACAAACTTCCATGTGATTTTTCGTGTAACTTTATAGTTTTTATGCTAATATTCGATGCGTTTCACACGGATGAAAAATGCTGTGCATTCAAAAGCTTTAATCCATCCAAAAAAATTGAAAAATTTCTTTGAAAAACCCTAATATCTATCCACCATTTTCAAGCATCCCGGTTTGTTGTTG
This sequence comes from Mesorhabditis belari, assembly GCA_958450365.1. Lineage (NCBI taxonomy): Eukaryota > Metazoa > Nematoda > Chromadorea > Rhabditida > Rhabditidae > Mesorhabditis > Mesorhabditis belari. The sequence continues at coordinate 738,137 of CAUEEP010000914.1, forward strand.
TCACAAAAACTCACGATTGTCATTTTTATTTTCTTGTACTTTCTATTAGTTCTTTAGAGGTCTATGCATTTCAATTGTGTATTTGTAATAAAAATGATTTGGTAAAAAAGAAAAAACAATACCCGTAAAAGAACAGATTTATTCAACGATGGACGTTCCGTTGGTGTCACTCAACATTCGCACCAGTCGCACCGCCATTGCCACACCGACTCGACGTCCGTTTTCGGCAACCTAAAAGCAAAAATATCTAGAGCAAGGAAACAACTTCAATTTCAGTTGTTCAAGAAAATGCGATCTTACCAAATCAGCAATCTGCTTCGTTGCCACATCAACACCAACACTTCGAATCCAATCGATACCTATAGAGATTTAAATGCAACTCAAATGTGAAAGCAAAAACCTTGCACTGGGTTCTCAATTTTTCGCATGATCGCTCTTCTTGAGGCATCGGAAAGACGATATATCCTTGACAACATTAGGCTCCACCAATCCTTCACAAGATCGGGCCCATCTCGGATTCCCTAAAAGCGAACTTTAAATTTTGCACTTAAATAGCTTAAAGGGCATAATTTTCTTACCTTTGCCCCATCCTGAAATTGCGCACTCGAGTGGCCGGTGTGTGGGTTAAATTTCGCCAATCCTTTTGTCATTTGCACAAGATGATGCGCCAGAATGTCTGCATTTTCACAGATCTTCAGCTGTGCGCGCAATGAGGCAAACAAGTCGATATTGAGCGAGAAGAGCTGAAAGATCCAACCTATGAGTGAAACATAAAGTAATACCTTATTCGCGGAGATTTTTGGCAGTCCGAGACACGCAATCACCAAATGCGAGGTGCCGAGCGGGAGTGAAAGCTGAAAATCGAGAAAACGCTCGATCATCACTTATTTTATCCACAACTTACCTTAATCCTTTCAACTGTTCTGCCAAAAATCTTGTTTTCATTCGTCAGCGCTTCCCCGGTGATCACGTAAACGAAAAAGGATTGAGTTTCCTAAAAGCGCAAATTTTTAATGCCAACATACTTAACTACTATTTAAAAATTTACTTGATACTCAAATCTTTCCACATCTCCATCGTCTTTCTCGGCGATGTCAATATAGGCTCGGTGGAATTCGATCTAAAATTTGTTGTGCATATCCCCAGGATAAAAATCCACGTTCCACGGGATATGATTAGTAACACAAACCAGTTCTGGGTCTTGTCCATCTGTGATCACTTGGAGTTGCTTCTCCAAATCACGGTCAGCGAAAGCACACCTAATCGCCGTCTCAAAGCCATCGAAAAAAGAAAATTTAGAGTTCCAAAAAAAGAGCTGTCAATAATTTTAGATTTTTAAAAACCCACCAAACTTCTCAAAAATCGAGCGTCTCACATGGCAGAACAGATATTTCTCAGCGTTGGTCTTAGTCGAAGATTGAATTTCGCGTTCGATTCGCGCGCGTTTCTTTTCAACCTATTGTATTACTTCGATCACACTAGAAGCAGATTACAAACAAACTTCTTTTTGTTGTTTTTCGGCAAGTCGCTTCCGTTGTTTAGCTTCTTTTTCTTCCTAAAACAATGTAGTTGTCAAAATCCATGGCAAATACAACTAACCACTTTCACTGCAAGCTCATCTTTCCGTATTAGTCGTTTTGTCTCTCGTTGTTTCTAAGAAAAATTTTGATCAGTTTAGATTTTCTTTTCCTACCGCTTTTTGCTCCTTCTCACTAATTTCTTCGTTCAACTCTTCCATATCCTGTCGTTTTTGTGGCTTCAACAATGGGTCATTTTTATCTAAAATCAACACTTTAGTAAAAAAAATTAGCCTTAAAAAAAGTTTCACACCGATTTTCTTTGTAGTTGCCTGATCGTTCTCCTTTTCTTCCACAGTTAAGCTAGACGAATTGCTTGGTGGGGTAAATAGTTTCTAAAATGAATATTCAGCTGTTCGAAAGAGTACCTAAAAGCCTATTAAAATATAAAAAACGAACTTTATCCATCTTTTGCTCTTCTCGAAACGAGTCGTCATCCAAAACAATCAAATCGGGTGAAAATTTTCGGCTCATCGACGGAAAAATCGGTGGTGGGTCAAACTGGATAAACATGATTGGAGAATCACTGCTTTTCCAATCAAAAGACAGCATGAATTCCATAAACTTAAGCTCAGAAGAGAGAGTAAACTTTAAAGATCCACCTGCTTTCCATCAAGTCCATCCACAAACGAGTCTTCGATGATCGATAAATTTGGTGTCTTCTTCGTACTCGGGTTGATTGATGCTGAAGTTGTCTAAATAAAAATTATAGAATTGTATTTTAGCGTGCAAATTCTCAAACTTAGAGCTAGTAAGATACCTGTTGATGACTCAAAAATGATTCTTCAATGACAAACATTGGCGAGTCCTCCTTGGAATTGATTAAATCTGCTTGAACAGGCGGTGGTGATTGCTTCTAAAATAAAAACAACGTTAGAGACTTGAAATTAGTTCTAGAAATTTGAGTTATTCATAGATCCTAAAGATATAAAATTAGAAACGCACACTTTCCTTAAAAATACCTCTTCTTTATTCAATTTACAGTTGAATGAGCTCTCAAAAGAAGATCGTTTGCGTGAACTTCGACGAGAACTTTCACCAGTTGATCGAGTTGGCGTTAGGGTAACCTGAAAAGGAAAGTGGCCATATAAAAAAACAAAATTGGCTTCAGTAAGACTTCAGTAAAAACAAACAAACTTTATTTTGCATACACAGAAACGAATCCTCAACAATCGAGCTTTCCAGCGATCCATTAAGCAACAATTGGACGGTATTTGAAGTAGATGGAACCGGCTAAAAGAAAAGATATGTAATACGCTCTCTAAAAGATTTTTAGCAACATTTACTACTGAAAAACTGTTTGATCCAACCAAATTTCACAACACTCTTGACTACAAGTGTTGTGGTTTAGTTTGTTACTGGATTCATGCAAAATTTTTGCACATAAACGTTAAGAGTTCTCCTCTCAAGACTTTTACATTTTACAATATCTTTTCTCAAATTTTACCTCTTTTTCCTTCGTCGTTTCCCCATCAGAAAGCCAAACGATGTCGCTGTCATCGGCCATACCCGGAAATAGATGAACCGTTAGAAATAAAAGCTGCCTCAAAAGATTTCAAACTGGAAAAAGGTGATAAAAATGAGCGATAAAAGGTTTCAATACAAAATTCCTAATTTGATATCTTTACCTCCAGTACTCTTAGGATTTACATGTCGAAACCGGTCAAAATAGGCTCTTTGTAAGTTCCATCGCTGGCCAAAAAACATCTGCAAATAGAGGGATTCACAGCATTGTTTTACTTTTTGAATGCTTGATCTTAAAGATCTGGAAAAAGATATGTTTAGATCCACAACTACAGAAAAAATTTGATTTGGCAAAAACATAACGTTTTTAAAAACGATTCTGTGAACCCCCAAAACTTTGATCAGAATTTCCAGCAAACAAAACGTGAAATTCAACGATATTAAGATTTTAACGAATCTCCGCCGTTCTTTCACAAATATTTAACATACTTCAAAGATTTATAGCAAATAGTGCATGATATCAATGTGCAAAGAAAGAGTAACAAGAAAAATAAGTTTTAGAACAATACTAACAAAATCTGTACAACGTAAAAGCAACCTATTCGGGCAAATACTTGAAAAGATGAATCATCATTTGCGCGTTTTCGAGAATATCCTGGAATGAGACCATGATGACGCACGTTTTCCCAATGGAATCAATCCTTTTCTTGTAGAAATACTTAGCTTTTCCGGAAAAGTCAAGCTCAAAATCTCGGTATCCATCAAAACATGACCAGTTAAAAGCATTCCAAAAGTGACAATCGTGTTTCTTCGGGTCAGCGATGAGTTTCATCATGTATTTGGCTTCAATTGAATTTAAACCCACCTTTTCGAAAGAAAACAGTCCGCCAATTTCGGTAGCGTGCATCTCCAAAATGCTTTCTGTATAGCACTGCAACTGTCCTGTCATTATAACGTAGAGTGCATCGTCATTTGGAAGACCCGTTTCTAAAATTGTTTCAACAGCTCCAAAAAAGCTCCCAACTGTATCTTCGCGACTCCAAATCATTCGATTGTTAGCCTTTTTCAAACCATTCGAATAGAGGTCCATAAAATTGGTTGACGCAAACATTCGACAATCGGAAAGCACCGGCTTCTGCAGTATATTCTCGAAGTATTTTTTAACCACTTCAACCATTTCTGCATCAGGCGCATTGCGTACAAGCCAACACCGCGGATCATCAAAATGAGTCAATGAAACGATGCATGAATTGAGGACCCTTCCCTCGAGTTTGTTGAGAAATTGACGAACCACTGGAAACGGGGCCTGGAGTGCGAAATCGTAGATCATTCTTTGCTGATGACGCTTCAACTTGAGGCAATCGGCCAGCTGCGCGAACTTGTCGAAAACAAATTGATTGGCGATATCCACTCGATAGTCGATGATGATTCGTTCGCAAAACTTGATCTTTCCAATAAGCGCGAAAACGGTTTTCTTGTGCTCGGTTTGAAATTTGCTTAGGTTTCTCTGATTTCCATGAAAAAACAACATCATTTTTCTAATGTTATGTGGAGACACCATGAAGCCGATGAAATCCTCGGGCGTTGTTTGGATTTCGAGAAGAATATCGTCGTGCTCGGGCATCTTTGCTTTTGGAGCCCTCGGTACGCGTGACACGGTCAGTTTGTGGACTTTCTGAGGAAACGGTCCATTCTTGAAGACGTGGTCGCGAAAATATTGGTGGCACCTCATCAACTCAAGTTTTTCTGCCACTCCGACGTGTTGCAGCACCATTTCTCGGAGCTCTGGTGACAGTTCACCAAACGGAATCATGGTCGATGCCTGAAAAATAGAAAATTAGGAAAACATTTTAGGAAAACAGAAAAGAAGAACAAAAAAAATTGGGGTGCTAGTAAAAGCGCGAAATTATTTCCGCCACGTATCATTTGCGCCAAAATTGCGCTTTTCAACACACTTTCCTACCAACTCTGATTGAAAAATGGATTTTTTTTCAGCTTTTCTTCGTCGAATCGGGCTATTTTGCCGCCTTCACCGGCTCTGAAGCATAAGAACGATAGAGAGTAAAGAGCCCAACCCGGGACGCAAAAATGACTGTTTTTGGGGTCTGTATAGGTATTTAAACGTGTTTTCTAAATGAAAACAATGAGAACTAAAAAAAGTTGGTTAGAAGTTGGGAAAAATGGATTTATTACAGTGATTTTCATAAGTGTAAATTTTCTTGGAGCTGTTGGAACAATTTTCGAAACAGGTCTTCCAAATGACGATGCACTCTACGTTATAATGACAGGACAGTTGCAGTGCTATTTTTTCATAAGTGTAAAAAACGTGACGCTTCTGCCAGCACCCCAACAAATTTCTACTTGACTAAGAAATACGAAAATGATAGATTTTGCGTTTGAATCCAATTAAATAGCTTAGGAACCTTGAAAGAGATATTCAGCTTTTCAATTGAGTATTTTTATTTTGCTTTTTGATTATAAAGTTAGCGAAGCGCCACAAATGGAGCATTTTTTTTCGGTGTTTACTAATCATTTTTTTTGTTTTTTGACTTACGATTCAACTTTTTGAACATATTTTTTTAATAAATTGCTTTTAGCGCCAAATCGTCGATAACGTTTCTCTTAACGATCATCGATAATGGTGCAACATGTAAGGGTTTGCTTTTGTAAACTGTTGTTTGTCAAATATTAGGTTGATGCATAAGTCTTTTTGTTCCTTTTCGTCTGCCGTTTCAAGCCAACAAATGCACCAATTAAACTACGGTTGATTTCATTAGAAAAAGCAATTATTTTTCTGCAAAATAACATTAAAACGGGTTTAAAAATATTTTATGCCTGGATTTTCTTGAGAGTATGAAGTCGGGTAGTCAAAAAGGGCTAACTCGATGATGCGGTTTAGACACCTTAGCTAAAGAAAACCTATCTTCGTGTCAATAGATAAAAGATAGAGAAAAAAAAGTTTGATATTTCGCCAAAATTTCAGAGAAATTCATTCAGCCAATTTTTCCGTAGAGTTTTTTATAGATTTTTACGAAAAAGGCGTTTTTCACTCTCGCATTTGCTTGAAAGTGAACCGAAATTGATTTTAAAAGATGGAAATTGAACAAAAAACACTTTTTTTATAGAGCAAACTATAGATTAATTGGTGAATTTGTTACTTTTTAACAGAAGTACGAAAAAAACGAAAAGACTTATGCATCAACCTATTAGAATAATTACTTTGATATTTCAAAAAATTTATTGAATGTTCAAGTTTAGAAGAAGTTCGCGAGCAGCTCGGACGAAGAAGATGAAAAGAAAAAGAAGAAATCGGAGAAAAGGTTAGTGTTTAACTGATGTACTTCAAGTTTCTAGTTACTAGACATCATAATTTTAGACTTTACGTATGAATTAGCTAATTCTTGATGACTTCCGAAACCCAAAATTGTGTTTAGTGATTTGATTCGACAAACGGAGCACGACCGGGCGAAGAGACAAGAGCGGAAAGATCGAAATGAGCGCGATGAATCTCGAGAAGATCGACGGAAGCAACGGAAAGTCGATGAAGAAGAAAGGGAGAGGACCGATAGAGGAAATAAAGCTAAGGTAGCTTACATTATTATTAGATAAGAGTTATTACAATCAAGGAAAATTTATTCTTTTAGAAAAAGAGACACGATGAGGACAAGTTGAGACAAGAGAAGGGGAAAATTCGCCGGGAAAGGTTTGAAACTTTTGTTGTTTTAAAAGAATGCGCACTTTTTATGGCAAACCTGAAACCTACTGAGCTTAGCAATTGGTCTTAAATTGGCATCTTTCGATTTGTGAACAAATTTAAAGCTATACCGAAATCTAAAGACCTGAATTACCATGTTTTTTATTCAGAGAAGAACGTGAGTCATCCGATGCACCGGCTTGGTCGACAAATCGCGTCAAAGAGCACGCGGCGAAAATCAAAGAACGCAAACTGTTGTGGCAAGGCAAACGGGAATCGGATGTGAATGAAACGGTTTGTTGTTGGCTTTAAAAAGGTTAACGATATGTAACTTGCCATTTCTTCACTTTTTAGGATCAACCATCAACCTCATTCACTGATCAACAAGCTGTGAAGAATATTGGTAGGTTTCTATACTAAAAGTTGGTATCTAATTATGTTAAAAAGCCGAAGTTTTAAAATGTTTTCATTCAGGAATGTGGTCATCAGCAATTGCAGCCACTGGTGTCGACGATAAACAAGCGGAGAAGTTCAAGAAATTGCTGGGATTTAAAGGAGCACAAAAGGATGTGAAGGAGGTAGTTTGTCTATAGTTAGAATTAATTTAGGAATTGTACTCAAGCGAAACAGCTTAGTTTACGAACTGTACCGCCCGTTTTTAAAAATTTTAATAGTCAAAAACAAAAGCTGCTGAAATCCCCATAAATAGTGCATTTTTCAGTCAACCGCCTCAAATGTGAATGCGGAACGAGCGAAACAACAGAATCTCCTCAGCTCGCTCGATCAGCAATTCTCGACGGCTCGCCAAATGACTCGAAATTCACGTGGATCCGGTCTCGGGTATCATTAAATGTTATTATTTTGTTGTTATTTAAATTTTATGACTTTTCATTGCTTTAAGAATGAATTTGATACGAAATTCTGGCTCCGTCGAAAAGTTTTACAAGCCAAGGCCTAACTTTCATTTTTTAGTCACAAACAGAGTGTAGCAAAGCCATGAAATATGATTTTTGCACGCAGGCGAGTTCTCGTTTTAAAGGCTATGATTAAGTGAATGGGAATAAATCATTTCAGAGCACACAAAAACAACGTGAAGGGAAAGACCTTCCTGTGCCCCTCAATCCGTCAACAATAAGCACTAGTCTGTGCTCTGCCCCAGAAAATAACATCTGTGCAGTGGGAATTTGTGTACACATCAACCACGAATTGAGAAATCTTGTTTCTCGAAGCAAAATACAGCCCCGAACTAAAGTTTTTAACAGGGTTACGGTAGCTTGAAGACAGGTCCAGAGTGGTTCACGGCACACGGCCCTGGATGTGGGATTGCACTTAGGCAATTAAACCGAATGAGATATCCAAAAATAAAGCAATTTTCTTTAAAAACTAATAACGGAATCGAATTCCTCATTCTCGAAAACCCGTGCTTGCAAATTTTCAGCCCAATTGACCTCAAAGTGCTAAATCCACGTACGGCCGTATTGGTGGGCCGTATCGTCGTGTGTTAAAAACATGCAAGTGATTGAGAAGACGTAGAAGCTATAAAAAAAGAAAAAAAAGAATGAAAGGGAGAGATGGACATGTGATGTGACGCTGAGTGACATGTAGTAGAGGAGATCTTCTCCCTTCTATCTCAACCTCATCCCTACCCTACTCCCTCCTCTTGATTCCCATAGATGGCATTGGATGAGATGGATGGATGGATGGGTGAGAGAAAGGAGAAAATGAGAAAGATGAGGAGACGGGTGGGATTGAAGATTGAGGGATGGATGGGTTCTCCTTCCTTCCCTTCTTCCCTTCTTTCTCACTCAACCATTTCTCTCTGCATTTCATTTTCCGAACTCTAGAGTTGTGATTGTTTTCAGCTACTATTCAGTATTTTTTAATTCTCCAAATGAAACTTTACGACCGATTTCTCCCTATTGCTTTGATTCATTACGCGAATCCGTTTCTAAGAGGCACTTATTTTAGAGCAATTCACAGTACTCTCACCATCAGTTTTCATCGTAATTTTAGTTATATTCAATGAGGAATCAGGCTTAGTCAAAGATTCAAAAATTGGGCTGATTAAATGAAAAGTAGCTGTGGGATTACGTTGGTTTACCTAGAATAGGCGTATTTTAGAAAGTGTTGGATTGGATTGGATTGGACCAAAACATTGGATTCATTGAGAAATTCTCGAAAAAAGCCCAGTTCCTTTCATAGATAGACATTTTATGTATGAAATTGATGGAAGGGTAACCGGGGAAAAGGCTTTTTCTGAAAGGGGACGAGATTGATGGATTGATGGGTTCCTGCTAAAGAAACCCCTTTCGGAAAGACATTTACCCTCAATGATCAACGTGGGAAAAGGCTGGGAATTTTGGATTTTACTAATTGACTCATTTGACTTTCTCATTATCACTTTCTTTCACTTTCTTTCACTTTCTTGTTTCCCTTTAGAATTTTTATATCAACTGCTTGTAAACAGAATTGCTTTAAAAAGCTTTTTGGTCTTTTTCCTTTTCTTTTTCCTTTTCTTTTCAACAAAGGTCTTTTTCGCTTTTGAAAGGTAAATTTTGGGTTTTAGATTGGCAATGGCTTAGCTTAGCCTGAGAATTTTGATCTATTAGACTGTCCAGAAAGGTTTTCGTTCCTTTTTGTTCTGTTTAAAACCAACAAATTCACCATATGAACTACGGTCGCGTACAGTCGTGTAGTCGAAAGTTTTTAGTCGAAAGTTGATTTTTTTCAAAACGCTTGTAGTTTCAAAAAATGCGTTTTTGGTATCAAAAAATAGCCCTGAATTTCAGCTATTTTTTGATACCTAAGCGAGCATTGTAGCATAAACCAGTGTCAAGAAAAACGCATTTAAAGCTAGACTACGCAATACTCCGCACCGTCATTATGGGGGGCGTTCTATTTACGGTAAAATTGATGAATTTATTATTTTTCAAATACGAAAAGAAACGAAAAGGACTTTCTGGACAGCCTTCTGTAAAGCACAGTCGAATAATGCTGCTTCATACTTAATGCTTAATGCTTAATGCTTAATGCTTAATGCTTAATGCTTAATGCTTAATGCTTAATGCTTAATGCTTAATACTTAATGCTTAATGCTTAATGCTTAATACTTAATACTTAATGCTTAATGCTTAATGCTTAATGCTTAATGCTTAATGCTTAATGATTTGGTTACGATAGAGCGGAAAGCACTCTACGTCACACTCACCGTCATTTCCCTGTACCTAATCCTAATCCAGTACTTTTTCAAACAATCTACAGTCAAATTCTACTCTTTCTTGCCTACCGAATCTCTAAAAACCCTCAATCGATACTTATGAGGGGAAATAAATGAGTTGTGTGTGGAGGGATTGCCTTGGTTTGAGAAGGAAAAGACCCGATGTCTTGTACATCAATCATAGATGACGATAATGGATGTGTAGGGTGAAAGAAAAGGGGGGAAAGAGATGGGGAAAAGAAAGAGGAGGGAAATATCGAGAGAAAAACTGAGAGGAAGAAAGAGGGGGTGGCGGGCTGTCGAAACAAACACTCACAATTCGATGAGAAAGCATTTTGATCGACCTCTTCATATAGATTGGCTATTTGGCGATCCAAAGTGACAGTTTTTTTCCTCTCATTTTCTGAGATTTCCATATGCGGATTTGGCTTTTCACTTGTTTAATCCAGACTTTCAACTATTGTGCTCAAATTGGGCTTAATTGGGCTCAAATTGGGCTCAATTGGGCTTAAATTGGCTCAAAATTGGGCTTAAATTGAGTCGTATTGTGCTTAAAACTATTGTGCTTAAAATTGGGCTTAAATTGGGCTTAAATTAGGCTTAAATTGGGCTTAAATTGGGCTTAAATTGAGTCGTATTGTGCTTAAAACTATTGTGCTCAAAATTGGGCTTAAAATTGAGCTTAAATTGGGCTTAAAATTGAGCTTAAATTGGGCTTAAATTGGGCTTAAATTGAGTCAAAAATGTTTACCGATCGTTCGTAAACATTTTCGACTCAATTTGAGCTTAATTTGAGCCCAATTTGAGCCCAATTTGAGCCCGATCATTCTCTTTTGATCGTTCTCGATCTCGATCTCGATCGTAAACTTTGAACTCTCGCAAACTCGCATTTCTGGTGCACTTCTATAGATTTAAATTGATAGGATTGTAGTAGGATTGTTGATTTATTGATTTTTATAGATCAAATCAATAAATCGATTAAATGGGCCGTCGAAAGCAAATTCGACCGATGAAAATCGACACCGATTCGGAGAAAATCAAAGAAATAGAGGTAAAAACAAGAAATTGAAAAAGAAATTGATAAAAATGATATTCAAACTTGTAAATTGATTAAACTAGCGCTTCTTTAAGAAAGCTTTTCAAATGAATTCACTTTCAGCAGCCGGCAAAACCAACAACAACCCCCAGCATCTCCAGCATCTCCAGCATCTTCAGTGAGCCTAGTGAGCCAAAAAGCGATCAAAAAATGAACATAGTAAGTCAATTTTATTTATAAAACTTAGTTTAGATATAAAATTTGAATATATGGATACCCTTGAGTCTTTAGATATTGGAAAATCCACGAAAAAGACGACATTCACCGGAGAGAGCTTTTCCAAAGAATCCCTCCAAATCCGCAAATCCACTCGAGGCACTCGAGCGATCGTTGGAGAAAATTCAACCGAAAATCGGTGCAGGTGGGTGGAAAAGGAAAATGTTGATGAGCAAAAGTTCAAGAATGATTTCCGACTTTAACTAAGAATGTTAAGAAGAATGTTAACTAAGAATGTTAACTAAGAATGTAAGAGCCCATACTTGTGCTACTTTAAGTGATTGATGAGTGAATTGTATTCAGAGAATCCGGTTTCGGATAAAGGATCGGATAAAGGATTGGATAAGGGATTGGATAAAGGATCGGATAAAGGATTGGATAAAGGATCGGATAAGGATCGGATAATCAGCTCTATACTCATCTCCTTAAAATCTCTTAGTTTTCTAGCTTTGTACCCAAAGTGAGTACCCAAAGTTTCGAATCGCAAAGTTAAATGAAAAGTGTGCAAGTATACAAGCACGTCTATAGTTTACGAGTTACAATACGACAGCTAAGCTTACAATACGACAGCTAAGCCCAAAGAAAATCCCTAGAAGAAGGATAAAGGGTGCCGAAAAGCTACTGGTTTAATCGGTTCAAATGGCGCAGTGGCAGAGCTTCTGTGGATGGAGCGGGGGGGTGGTCTGTCGAGTGGGTTCGATCCCGCTTGGTGCATTTGAATTTTGAATTTTACAATTTTCAATCTGGATCTCGATTCTTCGAAATAAAGATCTTTCAAGAAGAGAATGAGGGAAGGGGAAGTGAGATGAGGGAGGGAAAATGTAGCTGACGATGAGATCGAGGGGACGAAAAAAATCTACTTCTACGAAAGTAGAAAAGTCAGATTTCGATGCATAGCATTTTAAAAGAAGATATTCAGCTGTAAATTTGTAATTTCTAAATTCAGCTGGGGTTTTGAGGGTCGGCGAATCGATTGGAGATATTTGAGTCTATCAATTAGAACTTTTTACCAGATTCTGGAGTCTAGGTGAAGTTTAGTAAGTAAGTTTAGTAAGTTTAGTATGTTCAGTAAACTCTTTAGTAAGTTTAGAGTACTAAGAGCCGTCCAATCTAAATCTACATGCAATAATATGCATAAGATTCTCTTTACCCAACAATATTTTTAGTTAACGAAGAAAATGTGACGGCTAGAGGTCCGGTGATCAAAACGAGCTCATTTTCAACGATTCCAGGTGAGTGGATGGAGATTTTTTGAGTTGTGCTACAGTAGATTGTGCAAGCTACAGTAGATCTAAGGCTACAGTAGATCGAAGGCTACAGTAGGTCTAAGGCTACAGTAGATCTAAGGCTACAGTAGATCTAAGGCTACAGTAGGTCTAAGGCTACAGTAGATCTAAGGCTACCGTAGATCGAAGGCTATAGTAGATCGAAGGCTACAGTAGATCTAAGGCTACAGTAGGTCTAAGGCTACAGTAGATCTAAGGCTACAGTAGATCGAAGGCTACACCTAAAGATTTGTGCATCTACAGTAAGAAAGATTACGATAGTTTTGAGGAAGGAGCATTTTCTATAAGTGAATCTTTACAGTTCTCCTTTCAGCCACTTTCCCCTCAACGTCATCGGATGGTTTGTGTTCGTTGTACAAATTCGTTTCCTCAATCCACCATTCCGAGAGAAGCTCACCGAAAACCCATCAAGAAGAGACTTGTTCGGTGAGCTGAATATCTTTTAAGCTTCTTTTTAAAGGCTTTGTAAAGGCTTTCTAAAGGCTGGCTTTCTATAAGCTTCTATAAGCTTCTATAGGCTTTCTAAAGGCTTTCTATAGGCTTTCTATAGGCTTCTATAAGCTTCTATAGGCTTTCTAAAGGCTTTCTATAGGCTTTCTAAAGGCTTTCTATAGGCTTTCTATAGGCTGGCTTTCTATAGGCTTTCCATAGGCTTAAAACTACTGTAACAAAAGTACTGTATCTAAACAAAAGTACTGTATCGTGCTATAAACGATTCATTTTCAGATTCTCCGCTGTTTAGAGTGCGGTGCGGCTTTCTCACAAATGGATCACCTCGTCGCGCATATGACAACGACAAGACACTTCGCTCCATTGACACAAAGAGCAAATCAGAATAATGGGTGAGTTCATAATCAATATTTACAAGATGCTTAGTGCGAGGCGCTAGCCGCTAGCCTTCGCACTAAGTCCAAGTCTAAGCCTGAGCCTAAGCCTAAGCCTAAGCCTAAGTCCAAGCCTAAGCTCAGTTATTCAACATATTGCGCGAGCTGATCAAACCAGCGCCAAAAACGAATACCATACAAAAAGTAAGCGACTATCGACTATCGTAACAGCGTTTCTTTTTTCTTTTCATTCTCTTGATATTATTCAAACATTGTTATTGAAATTTCAAAATACAGCAAGAAATAAGCATTGTTAAGTATTGTTATAAGATGCTTTGACATAACATACGTTGTACTAACAATTTAGCTTATCAGTGGAGCTTATCAAAGGTTTAAAAAAAGTAACAGTGAAGAATCACAAAAACAAAAACTAAGTAAAATGAAGATACGCAAGATAGCTATATATGGAAGATAGCTAGATATGGAAGATAGCTAGATAAGGAAGATAGCTAGATACGGAAGATAGCTAGATAAGGAAGATAGCTAGATATGGAAGATAGCTAGATACGGAAGATAGCTAGATACGGAAGATAGCTAGATAAGGAAGATAGCTAGATACGAAAGATAGCTAGATACGCACGCAAGCTAGATACGCAAGCCAAACTAGATACGCACGCAAGCTAGATAAATGCTCAACACCCAGGAACCCAGGACGTTTACCCAGGAAACCAACTTTAAAAATCTACAAGTATTAGCTTATAGGAAAAGGAATTAGTATTAGCTTATAGGAATTAAATTTTTAAAGTAAAATTAGATAAAATTCGATTTCAGATGGTCGTTGCCCAGTCCAGCGCATCGAAAATCTGCTCAATTTGTCACAGAACTGCCGAAAAACCCGGCAATTCCAAAGGCTACAGATTGCAGGTGATAGATCTAAGATAATTGGATACTATAGATATATTTATCAGAGAAAATTCTAGATTTTACGTTTCAGAAGCTTTTCTCCAATGACTTTCTCGAATTTGCTGCCTCCAGGGCTGGGGTTGGCTTGCTCACACTGTGGAGAGACTCCAGAGAATATTGGTGGGTGAAACATTTTTAGATTTTAGTTATATTATATCAAAAATGGTAGATATATCTTATCTATCTAATATTTAGAGCCGAATATGATTCTCAACCGAAAGTATTTGACAGTTTGGTTAGCCGAAAGTGATTACCGTATTATCTCTAATAGTGCACCCAGTCAAGCCGAGTTGGCGACGATTTTACGGTTGCTAACCTTCCCCAGAAGCTCAACACTCTAATCATCGTCAAGATCTCATCGTCAGCTACATTTTCCGACCCCACATCGATAGGTTCTGATAAGCGGTTCTCGAGATTTCGACCAATTTAGGCGAAGCTTAGAGTGCACTACTATTAGAGAGAAGACGGTATTTTATCAGTAGGAAATGAGAAAGAAAGGCTTAGGAAAAGGCTTGGGCCAAGATTTCTCCTTCTGCATGACTCTAGAATTCATTCGGTGCGCCTGGAGGGTTCGGTGCGCCATTTCAAAGTGTTTTTCATGTACCGGCTTTTCCCTAATGCACCCCGTCGAGTTGATGCCTATTTTCTCGTTCCCAATTTTTCCCAGAAGCTCAACACTCTAATCATCGTCAAGATCTCATCGTCAGCTACATTTTCCGACCCCACATCGATAGGTTCTGATAAGCGGTTCTCGAGATTTCGACCAATTTAGGCGAAGCTTAGAGTGCACTACTATTAGAGAAAATACGGTAGCAGCTTTTCACTAGCCGAAAGTGATTCAATCACATTCGGCTAGCCGATTGCCAATTTTTTAAGAATTAGCTCTTACCTTAGTAATGGTTAAATGCAAATTCAACTGTATTCTATATTTTTTCTTATAAACTTCAGACTTATCAATGCAACAGATTTATTTGCTTGCAATGATTTATTCTTAACAAAACCAACAACAGCAACAACAAACAACAGCACCAACAGCAACAACAGCACCAACAGCAACAACAGCAACAACAGCAACAACAGCAACAACAGCAACAACAGCAACAACAGCAACAACAGCAACAACAGCAACAACAGCATCAACAGCAACAACAGCAACAACAGCATCAACAGCAACAACAGCAACAACAGCATCAACAGCAACAACAGCAACAACAGCACCAACAGCAACAACAGAAAACAAACAAAAAACAAACAAACAAACATTTAACAAAAACAAAGTGAACTACTTTAAATTATTGACGAACTGATGAACTATTTAAACTGACCCATTCACTCTTTAGAAACTGCCAATCACTTTCGGCTAGCGGAATATGATTGAATCACTTTTGGCTAGCGAAAAACTGTCAATTGTTTCTGACTGAGAATCACATTCGGCTACGAGAAATATATCTAAAGTTAGTTGATAAGAGTCGCAAGGAAATTGGTTTTTTTGAGTCAAATTGAGTCAAATAGAGTCAAATTGAATCAACTTGAATCAGATTGAGTCAAATAGAGCCAAATAGAGCCAAATAGAGTCAAACTGAGTCACATAGAGCCAAATAGAGTCAAATAGAGCCAAATAGAGTCAAACTGAGTCACATAGAGCCAAATAGAGTCAAACTGAGTCGAATTGAGTCTAATGGAGTCAAACCGAAACAAATAGAGTCAAATAGAGTCAAACTGAATCAAATAGAGTCAAATTGAGTCAAATAGAGTCAAATTGGATCAAATTGAATCTTATAGAGTCAAATAGAGTCAAATAGAGTCAAATAGAGTCAAACTGAATCAAATAGAGTCAAATAGAATCAAATAGAGTCAAATTGGGTCAAATTGTGTCAAACTGAGTCAAATTGGATCAAATTGGATCAAATTGGATCAAATTGATTTCCAAAATGCTTTGGAGGACTAGTTTATATGCGAATTTTAAATCTAGATAGCTATCTGATATCTAGATGTTTTATACAGCTGATATACTTTTTTTTTCAGGTTTACACCTCAAAAAAGAGCACCGTATCGAGATCCGGAGTCTCACCGATTGGTTGACGAATGTAAGGATGGTGGCCGGTGAGTTGGATGTGAAATTGAGAAATCAGTGCACTAGAAGGGGTTTGTTTTGAGGAGCACAAAGTACATTTGATTTTTAGTAACGATGAAGAAAGGTGAGCCAATCGACTTGGTCGCTTCGCCTCATCGCAAAGCGCCGCTCGACTCACCGCATCTCAGCTCGTTGATGCATATGATTGATTCGGTGGATCAAACATGATACATTTCTTTTTTAAATAATCAGAATAAATCGCTGAATAAGCAAGCAAGTTGAAAAATTTGATATTAGCAATGAACAGAGATTAGCAATTGATTTGCTACCGTATTTCCTCTAATAAACGCCCCCCCCCCCTTGACCAACTTTGGACGCTTCGTTCTCAGCTCCATTTGGAGATATTTTTATGTTTAATATATCAAAAGATAGCCCTTAATGTCTTCTATCTTTTGATATATTAAACATAAAAATACCTCAAAATGGGGCTGGAACGAGCCAAAGTGGTCAAGGGGGGTTATTGGGAAATACGGTATTTGATATTAGCAACAGATTCGACATTTGACTTTTGATTTTTGATTTGACAGCCTGAATCTTTGTTTTCTTTTGGGTTTGTTAACTTGTTGAGCTCTGCATAGCTGTCGCTGGACTGCAGAGAATGGATTGCCGGGTTCGTGATTACCGTATTCTCTCTAATAGTAGTGCACCCCGGCGAGCCGAGTTGATGCCCATTTTACAGTTTCTAAGCTTTCCCAGAAGCTCAACACTCAAATCATCGTCAAGATCTCATCGTCAGCTACATTTTCCGACCCCACATCGATAGGTTCTGATAAGCGGTTCTCGAGATTTCGAGGAATTGCGGGCTATTGTCATGTGTGACAGTTTGAGGACCTTCTTCAAAAGAAACCCATTTTGGTGTCAATGGAAAAGCTGTAGAGAATCAAAAATGAAGCTTATATCCAAATTTTCAGAATGATTCAAAAACTGGTTTTCAAGAAATGTCAAATTTTCGATTTTCGATTACGAATTTTCACAAAGCTTGCAACAAAACTTGCATTTTAAGCGAAACGGCTAAGTGTATCTTTTTGGAAATTTGGCTATAAGCCTAATTTTTGATTCTCTACAACTTTTCTATTGACACCAAAATGGGTTTCTTTTGAAGAAAGTGCTCAAATTGAGTCATGAGTCAAACTGAGTCTGAAGCTGGCATCACCAGTCCTCCATTGTTGAGTCTGAGTCTCACACACAAACCAAAATCCTACGAAGAAAGAGGAATCCGGAAATTGCCTATAAAATGAGCAGAAGTCGTCAATAATAATGGAAATTATTTGGAATGGATTTATGGTTTGATATTGAATAAATTTTAGTTCAAAGTCAAACTCAAAGTCGTCAAAGTCCGGCAGTTTTCAATTCACCAACCCAATATAAAAAAAAAAAAAAAAAAAAAAAAAAAAAAAAAAAAAAAAAAAAAAAAAAAAAAAAAATATATTTTTAATCGGGGGGGGGGGGGGGGGGGAGGAAAGAAAAAAAGGGGGGGCCCTTCTTTTTCCCCCCCCCCCGGGGGGGGGACACCCCGGGGGGGGGGAAAACCCCGGAGAGAGGGGGATCAATCAGCCCCCGAAAAAAAAAAACCCCCCCGGGGGGGGGGGGGGGGGGGGAAAAAAAGGGGGGGGGGAAAACCCCCCCCCCCCCGAGGGGGGGGGGGGGAAAAACACCACAGGGGGGGCCCAAGCTTTCAACAAGAAATAATATAAATATCATTGCAACAAATCGATGAAATGAGTAAAACATAGTTTCAATACTACATTTATCACAATAAATAAAAGCTTATAAGCTGCAATTGATAGCGTTCGATAGCGTTCGATAGCTTTCGATTCGATTGTCCACTTTGAAGCAAATGTCAATGTCAGCAAATGGTTTCTCAAATCAAATAAATGGGGCATCAACGTAGCCGCATTTGATTCATGAATATTGAAGAAGAAGAAAGAAACAGCACCCATCTAGGAATGGACAACTGATATGTTCTTTAACAAAGAATCTCTTCAATGAATTGAAAAATCGACATCGTTGATTAGGACATTGAACAATTGACAATCTTTTTTATCAATTGTTTAATGGGCCTATAGGGGCCGCAAAACGTCAATCAAAGATCTTTTGGTAAAGAGGCATGTAGGCAAGAATGTAGGCAAGAACGTAGACAAGAGTGTAGGCAAGAATGTAGGCAAGAATGTAGGCAAGAATGTAGGCAAGAATGTAGGCAAGAATGTAGGCAAGAATGTAGGCAAGAACGTAGACAAGAATGTAGGCAAGAATGTAGGCAAGAATTCAGGCTTCAATTTTCGATATAACACTTAGGGTTTTTGATTGTGGCGTTTGGCATTCAATCTGCTGAAAAGGTGAGGCCATAATTCTGGCTCATGCTCAGGAAAAGGTGCTCTGTAAATGCCGCACTCTGTATTAATGAACACACTCTAGTTTAGGGCAACGATAGCTGTAATTGTGGCTGAAATTTGACATGTTATAGACTTACAGTAACCTACAGTAGTCTTGTCTTGCCTATAGCAGTCTTGTCTTGTCTACAGCAGTCTTGTCTTGTCTACAGTAGTCTTGTCTTGTCTACAGTAGTCTTGTCTTGTCTACAGTAGTCTTGTCTTGTCTACAGTAGTCTTGCCTTGTCTACAGTAGTCTTGCCTTGTCTACAGTAGTCTTGTGTTGTCTACAGTAGTCTTGTCTTGTCTAGCCTTGTCTACAGTAGTCTTGTCTTGTCTAGCCTTGTCTACAGTAGTCTTGTCTTGTCTAGCCTTGTCTACAGTAGTCTTGTCTTGTCTACAGTAGTCTTGTCTTGTCTATCACAAATCCAATGTATCCAACTAACAGTCTAACTTGTTAACAAGGTGCGAACAAGTTTTTTAGAGTTTGGAATGAGGTGTGAGGTTTGGAGAAGGAAATGGGAGTACTCTGGGATTTCTTTTACTCTTTTCCGTTCTCCTGTAATCATCTCAGTATGTGTTTGTTTTGTCTATTGAGATAATTGGAAAGGAATTGTCTGTTGTCTAATATTTCCTGTTGTGACTTCAATAGAGTGAGTACACGCAATCGTTTGAGGACAATGGGAAACAAAAAGGACAAAAAGTTTTCACTAACTATAGTCATCACCGTCTTTCACTCACTCTTTAACCATGACATAGACTTAGAGTAACTTAGAGTAACTTAGAGTAACCTACAGTAAGACAACAGTTACTATAAGAGGCTTTAAAGCTACGTTAAGGTTGGGTTAAGCAGGCTTACTGTAGGCTTACCGTAGGCTAACTGTAGCTAAGCGTTAAGCAGGCTTACTGTGGGCTTGCCGTACGCTTACTGTAGCTAAGTGCTAAGCGGACTTACTGTAGGCTTACTGTAGGCTTACTGTAGCTAGGCGTCAAGCAGGCTTACTGTAGCTAACCATTAAGCAGGCTTACCGTAGCTAAGCATTAAGCAGGCTTACTGTAGGCTTACCGTAGGCTTACTGTAGCTAAGCGTTAAGCAGGCTTACTGTAGCTAAGCGTTGAGCAGGCTTACTGTAGCTAAGCATTAAGCAGGCTTACTGTAGGCTTACTGTAGCTAAGCGTTAAGCAGGCTTACCGTAGGCTTACTGTAGCTAGGCGTTAAGCAGGCGTACTGTAGGTTTACCGTAGGTTTGCTGTAGCTAAGCGTTAAGTAGGCTTACTGTAGCTAAGCATTAAGCAGACTTACTGTAGCTAAGCGTTAAGCAGGCTTGCTGTAGCTAAGCGTTAAGCATAGCTACAGTAAGCCTACAGTAATCCAAAAGAAGAGTCACCGTTTGAAGCTCAAAATTAACCCAACTTATTACAGATTACAGTAGCTAGAGGATTATTAATCTATAAAACATTGCTTTCAATTAAGAAGGCTTACTGTAGCTAAGCGTTAAGCAGGCTAACTGTAGCTAAGCGTTAAGCAGGCTTACTGTAGACTTACCGTAGGCTTACTGTAGCTAAGAATTAAGCAGGCTTACTGTAGGCTTGTTTTCTTTTCAAATTTCCTTTCAAATTCGCTTTTCTTAAAGAAAAATCCCTAGTTTCTAGTGTTATTAAAACAGAATTTCTTTTAGAAAATCTTTTCTTTTCTTTTCTTTGTTTAAATTTCGAAAATCTTCAGCTTATCGACTATTAGAATAAGAAAAAGACTTTATTTTTCGAATAACTTTCGAATAAAAGGAACAGATGTCATTTTTTGATTTCTTTGAATGAAAAGGCGCGAAAAGTTTCATTTTGTTTGATCGTTTGATCGAAAATCGTTTGATTTGTCTCTTCAAGCACACAAAAAAGAAGAAAGCTTTATGTGAAGCTCAATTTAGCTCAATTTAGCTCGATTTAGCTCGATTTTCACTGAAACAAAATAAAATTTGCCGAAAGATACCAAATTTAGGGGAAAATTGCTGCTAAAAAACTCAAAACAGCAAAAACAGATGCTCTAAAATAGTCAAAATGCTATAAAATGCTCTAAAATATGCTCTAAATGCTCTAAAATACTCTAAAATATGCTCTAAAGTACTCAAAATCCTCTTAAATCCTCAAAATTCTCTAAAATCCTCAGAATAATAAAACCGGCTCGCTAGGAAACTGTTTAAAGTTAAAATAGATTCAAGATTCAAGATTTGTGCAATCTCCTGGAATTTGAAGGGACACTTGCCTTTCAATTTTACAGAATTGATAAAAAGCTTTCGAGAAAAAGGCTTTTGAAGTTTGCACAGATTGGATTAGTTGGAACTAGAACAAATCAAAAGTTCGTGCACCGTCGGGACTCGAACCCGCCACCTTCCGCTTACCCACCAACTGTGCTAACCATTACACTACAACGTACTGGATCATCGCGGTATAAGCGAGATTTTCTTTGCTATGCTATTCTTTGCTATGCTTTTCTTGGATCTACACAAGCTTTCTCAGAGTTGGGCGGATCAAAAACGCGAGCCGGGACTCGAACCCGCGACCTTCCGCTTACTAGGCAACAGTGCTAACCACTACACCACAACGCACTTGACCCCCTTGACTCCAGAGGGAGTCAAGTCATCGTAAACCAAAAAAACGGGCAACCAAAAACGGGGCCACCGCGGTATGACCGAGAATTACGTCTCAGTCAACCAGTACCCGGTGGCCTAGTGGATAGTATGCTCGCCCTCCGCGCAGCTCTCCCTGGTTCGGATCCTCTTACTGCCACCACCTTTTTGCTTATTGCAAATGAATGTCAAATAAAAATGCATTTGAAAATGAATGTTCAAATGTCAGAACCTAAAGCATTTAGTCCACTAAATCAGATTTTTATGTTTTCTAAAGTGTTTATGAATTGTAAGAAGCTATATAGGATTTCTAGCTATATAAGACTTCTATGTAAGACTTCTAGAAATGGCAATAGATGATCAAAATTGGCTTGATGATCAAGATCAAAGCTACGAAAAATCTGAAATTTTTAAAATCAAAATCATTTGCCTGGTGAAAGCTTGCTAGCTGAGCCTTAAAGAAAGCCCCTAGAGGGAGGATAAAGCAGGCCGAAAAAGAGCCCCGTCAATCCATCCTAATGGCGCAGTGCCAGAGCTTCGGTCTGTTGAGCAGAAGCTGAGGGGTTCGATCCGGTTTGAAGCATTTCGAACTCAGAATTCATTTTTGGACAAAACTAGATTAAATATCTGAAAAGTTGCCCAAGTCGGGCATGGGAAAAGCTAGCGTTAAAGTACTTTGTTGGTCTTTGTTGGTTGGTCCCTAAACTTTTCAAATTTTCGATGAAATGGTCAATAAAAGCGAATCGCTGATCAAATGGTCAATAAGCTCGAAAGTGCATTATTATGTAATAATAAGCTAGGCAATCATATTTGCGTGAAAAGAGGAAAAGAGACTCAGTATTGTCACCCTCTAATTTGCATTTCGGGGCCGCTTTGGGGGGAAAGAGAGAGGGAAAAGGAGGCAATTTTGGGGATTTTCTGATCATGTAAAGGATTTAGAAGATATTCAGCTAAAGCTAAGAGGAAACATCTGTCATTTCCCTGGTTAGTGATACACTAGATGTTCATTTTGTTGGACTGAGGCTGAGGCTAGAGCTGAGGCTAGAGCTGAGGCTAGAGCTGAGGCTAGAGCTGAGGCTAGAGCTGAGGCTAGAGCTGAGGCTAGAGCTGAGGCTAGAGTTGAGGCTAGAGCTGAGGCTAGAGCTGAGGCTAGAGCTGAGGCTAGAGCTGAGGCTAGATCTGAGGCTAGAGCTGCGCTAGAGTTACGAAATAAATCAACAATGCGAAAATTTTAGCTGCAAGCCCACAAAGAGACAATCCTTCTCATTCCACCTCATCACCTGTTCCATTGAGAGTGGCAATGGAGAGCATGAGACTTGGAGATGATGAGTGCATCATATTAGGTTATCGGACATTTGATACGCCGCCACCTTAACCCAAGCCTAAACTCAAGCTACCGTAATCCAAAGCTAGACCCACGTTACCGTAATCCAAAGCCTAAACCCAAGCTACCGTAATCCAAGCCTAAACTCAAGCTATCGTAATCCAAGCCTAAACTCAAGCTACCATAATCCAACTGAGCCTAATCCAGCTCTGAGCCTAGCTCTGTGCTCAATCTCTACTCAATCTCTACTCAATCCGAGCTACAGTAACTCAGCCTAGTCTACAGTAATCTTTAGGCGGTCTTAGGCTGTCTTAGACCTTGAGACTACAATACTACAGTACTCTGTGACTCATTTACGAGTAGTAATCTTACTGTAAGTTTAGTCTATTCTTAATCCTCAAACCTTATTCTTAAGATGCTC
This sequence comes from Mesorhabditis belari, assembly GCA_958450365.1. NCBI lineage: Eukaryota > Metazoa > Nematoda > Chromadorea > Rhabditida > Rhabditidae > Mesorhabditis > Mesorhabditis belari. The sequence goes on from CAUEEP010000914.1 coordinate 761,346, forward strand.
ATTTCTTTTACTTCTTAAGAGGAATAATTCGAGATAAACAAGCAATAATTTCCTTAAAATTTCCTTCTCCTTCCGCTAGCATAAACTTCTTTTTGCAAGCCGTTTTATGAGGGGAAATTTCGTTTGAAAAAGCCCCCACAAAAACATTCCGCCAAACGGCGGAATTGTCGACAATTACGCAATTTGTACGATACCGTAGGATTTAGCGCAAATTTGTCGATCTATGGCGCAAGAAAGAGCGCTTGTCTTCTAAAGAAAAAAAAAATAATCCCACTTTTCTTCATCTGTGCGCTTTGATCTTTTTAATTTTCGAAATCATTTTTCCTTTTTCAGTTTTATCCTTTTTCAGTTGTTAATCCTTTAAAATAAGCTTTAGCCTTTAGCTTTAGTCTTGTGAAAACAATTAGGAAATCAGTGCATCAGGAAACGTGTGTTTAGGCTGAGTTCTGAGTTCGAAGGACAGATTGAGTTCGAAATATTGTGATCTTTTTTGTAGCTTTTTTGAAATATTGATCTTCTGAGTTTTGCAGAAAAAAAGCTTACAGAAAAAAGCTTGTAGAAAGCTTACAGAAAGAAGCTTACAGAAAAAAAGCTTGTAGAAAGCTTGTAGAAAAAAGCTTGTAGAAAAAAGCTTGTAGAAAAAAGCTTGTAGAAAAAAGCTTGTAGAAAAAAGCTTACAGAAGAAAAGGTGAAAGCTATAGTATGTTAAGGAAATGTAGAACTAGTCTACAGTAGTGGATTGCTTTGAGAAGCTCTGAATGCTTTGAGAAGCTCTGAATGGATTGAGAAGCTCTGAATGCTTTGAGAAGCTCTGAATGCATTGAGAAGCTCTGAATGCTTTGAGAAGCTCTGAATGCATTGAGAAGCTCTGAATGCTTTGAGAAGCTCTGAATGCTTTGAGAAGCTCTGAATGCTTTGAGAAGCTCTGAATGCTTTGAGAAGCTCTGAGAGCCTGAATATCCCTGAGAAAAGTTTCTGATTCCTGATCCCTGATCACTTTGACATTTCCCCAATTGCCTATAGCAATATCAACATCAAAAACACATCTGTTGTAGAAAAGTTGTAAGTTAATCCGCTTAAAAAGATCAAACATATCAAGAAAGAAAGAGAGAGAGAAAGAGAGGAAGAAAGAGAGGAAGAAAGAGAGAGAGAAAGAGAAAGAGAGGAAGAAAGAGAGGAAGAAAGAGAGAGAGAAAGAGAAAGAGAGGAAGAAAGAAAGAGAAAGAGATTGCTGTTCACTTTCAAGTGACTATTTCTTTTGATTCTTGAATCAAAAGAGATAATGATTCCCAAGTGATACTTGAAGATTTGGAGAATTTTAGATCATCTCTTTGGATCAACATCTTGTTCTTGTTCTTGTTCTCTTTTTCGTTCAACATCTTTCTCTCTTTTTAAATCACTTACAAGTCGGTCTCCTTTTGGTTTTAGGGATTAGCCTTGCGCCATTCAAAAGGGACAATTCTTAAGCTCTTCCACATTTTTTTTTGAGTTCAATTATGGAAACGAAACCATCGCTCACATATCTTTCAAAAAATAAAAAGATTTCAAGGCTCAGGCTTGATGGCTTGATCTTGGCATGATCTTGGCTTGATCTTAGCATGATCTTGGCTTGATCTTGACTCTCTTACTTCTAGAGGTAGATTCTGGACTCCAGGATCTGTCTGGAGCGCAGGATCTGGCCTAGCTTGACTCCAGGATCTGGCTTGACCTCCAGGATTGATTCAATTGAGTTTAAACAAAAGTACAAAAAGGAAAAGGAACAGTCTAATATCAATTTCTCAGTCTAAAAGACAGTCTAATATCAATTTCTCATCAATGTCTCAATCAATGTCTCATCAATGTCCCACTTCATTAGTGAGGCTCATTGATCTAGTACAATGTTTTAAGGACACCGCCTGTGAAAAGGGGAAATGGTGGAGAGAAGAGTGCGTCATTCAAGTGGTTTCTTAAGTCCAAACAAAAAAAGAATGCATTCTCTATCCTTTCATTCGCAGAGTATTGTTCTTAGTGCGCAAAATCGTTTCAGTTGTTTAACGAAAACAAGTCAACTAAAGCAACTAGAGCAATTAGATCTAGAGTAACTAGATCTAGAGTAACTGGATCAAGAGAAACTAGATCCAGAGTAACTAGATCTAGAACAACTGGATCAAGAGCAACTAGATCCAGAGTAACTAGATCTAGAACAACTGGATCAAGAACAACTAGAGCCAGAGCAACTAGATCCAGAGCAACTAGATCCAGAGCAACTAGAGCAATTAGATCCAGAATAACTAGAGCAACTAGATCCAGAGCAACTGGATCAAGAGGAACTAGATATAGAGCAACTAGAGCAACTAGATCCAGAACAACTAGAGCCAGAGCAACTAGATCCAGAGCAACTAGATCCAGAGCAACTAGAGCAATTAGATCCAGAGTAACTAGAGCAACTAGATCTAGAGCAACTGGATCAAGAGGAACTAGATATAGAGCAACTAGAGCAACTAGATCTAGAGCAACTAGATCCAGAGTAACTAGAGCAACTAGATCAACTAGACCCAGAGCAACTAGGCAACTAGATCAAGAGCAACTGGATCAAGAGCAACTAGATCTAGAGCAACTAGATCCAGAGCAACTAGGCAACTAGATCCAGAACCTTTTCAGAACTTAGGCTTACAGTATTTAGTACTAGACTGTATACGGCAGTTCACGGCTCTGAAGACCTATGCATTTCTTTCTTTCTTCCTTTCTTTCTTTCTTTCTTTCTTTCTTTCTTTCTTCTTCCTCTTGCCTCCCTTCTTTCTCTTGACAAGTTAAGGTACCGGATAGCTCATTGGTTAGAGCAATTGCCTGAAAAGCAAAGCAAAAGAAAGCAAGAGCAATTGTTACTCTAACAATTGTTCTCTAACAATTGTCCTCTAACAATTGCCTGGTTCCCTTTCTGGAAATCTTCTTGTCAATTCCTTGACTTTATTAAAGGAATCTGGTTAGTGGCAAATTGCCAGTCTACCATTGAAATCAGTTGATGAATTCTGAATAAACTCAAAACTTGAGTCTAAAATCATACCAAAAGTGGTGTCGATGGCAATTTGCCTCCAAACATCAAAGCGTCCAAGTTTCAGCACTTCCCGCTTCCCGCAAATCGCTTGCCCCATTATCACATTGTGTTCATTGAGGCATGTGTGTGTGAAAAGAAAAGACAAGGCAAAAGACAAGGCAAAGGACAAGGCAAGAGTTGATCCCTTTTTGTCTCTTTTGTTTCTTTTGTTTCTTTCATTCATCTTTCTATTTGATGTCCATATTTTGTGGATTAAAAACGATGATATTGGAGAGAAAAGGGGAGCCGCTGTCGATCACAAAGCCGACACATGTGTGCCCTTTTGTAGCCGGCTAAAAAAGGCGTAAACTTTTCTGAACGTATAAACAGTGTTCAAGAAGAGAGCTTGTTTATTGATAAAAGTGAACTTGTTTATTGATAATTTATCGTTTCTATAGGAATTTTGAGTTCTTTAATGAGTTCTTTAAGGAGTTCTCTAAAAGGTTCTTTAAGAGCTTCTCTAAGAACTTCTTTAAGAAGTTCTCTACGGACTTTTCTACGGACTTCTCTAAGAACTTCTTTAAGAACTTCTCTAACAACTTCTCTAAGAGCTTCTCAAAGAACTTCTTTAAGAACTTCTCTAACAACTTCTCTAACTAGGGAATGTTGTTAACTTATCGTGGCTTTTGACTCGGGAAATAGGCTATCTAATAGCCTATCTAATAGCCCATCTAATAGTCTATCTAATAGCCTATCTACTAGCCCATCTAATAGCCCATCTGATGCAGTTTTTCACGCTGATTCCGAATCTGCAATCAGTTTTTGCCAAACACTTCCCTATCGTGAGATATTTGGCATAAAAGTTTTTGGGATCTCTTTATGAGGGCGATGCACTGTTTTCAGCCAACGGCCTCGGTGGTGTAGTGGTTAGTGCGCGTGTCTCCAGGGCGTATGACCTTTTGGACCCCGAGGGGTTCGAGTCCTTTCAATGAAAACTTGTTTTTTAAAGTTTGATTGTTTTGTATAAAGCTAAATCCGCCCTTGTTTTTCTCAAGAGACCCCAAAAACTTGTATGCCAAATATCTCGCGATAGAGAAGCGTCGGGCAAAAACTGATTGCAGATTCGGAATCAGCGTGAAAAACTGCATCAAATAGGCAATTTTTGGATAAGTTAAGTAAGTAAGAATAGTAAGAATTCGACTCTTAGGCTCAGGCTCAGGCTTAGGCTCAGGCTTAGGCTTAGGCTTAGGTCAACAATTGTCAACAATTAGCTTCTTGTCAACAATTAGCGCCAGTTTGCGATTTGGTCAATTTCCAAAGTAATTTAAGCAAAAAAAATCCGTAAATTGAGTGAAAAGGTAAACAAAATCGGAAAAAATCGGTGTTTATCGGACTTCCAACTGTGTTTTTGATAGTCAACTACAAGAAATGGAGTGATTTTCGGATTTGTCGGCCATCTGTCACCGTTTTGTTCGATTTTGAGTCACTTTTTGAAGTGTTATAGTCGATTTTACGAGCTAAACTCGAGATTTTACGAGCTACGAGCTAACCGATCTAGCGTAATCTTTGTAATCGTGAAATTTGTGCGCAAAAATACGCCGTCTAGTGCCCTGGAATGCAAGAATTTCTCATTTTTCATCAATTACTCAAAAAGAGTCATCATTCTGACCTTGATCCTCTCAAAACACTCCATTTCTAGAGTAAACAAATCCCGGAATTGAACTATCATTCAATTTTCTTGTCCTCATCATCATCTTCTCATCCACTTCACTATTCAAGCTTCAAGGTCAAAGCAACTCAATGATGACAATAGTTAGATATTGAGACAATATTGGAGTGAAGAAAAGGGAGAGGAAGAAGAGGAAGAAGAAGAAGAAGAAGAAGAAGAAGAAGAAGAAGAAGAAGAAGAGGAAGAAGAAGAAGAAGAAGAAGAAGAAGAAGAAGAAGAAGAAGAAGAGGAAGAAGAGGAAGAGGAAGAAGAAGAAGAAGAAGAAGAAGAAGAAGAAGAAGAAGAAGAAGAAGAGGAAGAAGAAGAAGAAAAAGAGGAAGAAGAGGAAGAAGAAAGAGGAAATGGGTCAATTGAGTCGAGAAATAGGATTACAAGTGGAAATGGATTGTTGGCAAGAATTTGACTCGATCATTTATCGCTTTATTTTAATTCTAAAATAAAAACAGAAATAAAAACATTTATTATTCAAAACTAGCTTAGTAGAAAAGCAAAAGCTTCATGAAATCTATTTTACTGCCCAGAAAGTCTTTTCCTTTCCTTTCCTAAAGCCTATTCTTTCACTAAGAGTTTACTGGCTATGTCATTAGCTAGGTTACAGTTTGAATTAGCTAGATTGGCATTAGCTAGATTAGCATTAGCTAGGTTACAGTTTAAAGTTACAGTTAGACTAATAGTATTATTAGACTAGTATTGTTAGTAAGATTGCCTAAGAGTACCTGAGATTGAATCCAGAGTATCCTTGGCTACCTGGGAATGGATAGATCTGCTCAGATCTTGGGCATAGCTTGATCTGCTTAGATCTTGTCTAAACTGTAGCCCAGGCTAGGTCAAGCCAAGCCAGATCCTGGAGATCAAGGAAGCCAGATCCTGGAGATCAAGGCAAACCAGATCCTGTAGGCCAAGCCAGATCCAAGATCCTGAGCTCCAGATTGATCCTGGTGGCAAGCCAAGCCAGATCCTGGAGCTCAAGTCAAGCCAGTCCAGATCCTGAGCTCCAGATAGAGTCCAGGAGTCCAGTCTGGAGTCCAGGAGTCCAGTCTGGAGTCCAGGAGTCCAGTCTGGAGTCCAGGAGTCCAGTCTGGAGTCCCGGAGCCCAGTCTAGAGTCCAGGATCTACCTCTAGAAGTAATAGAGTCAAGATCATGCCAAGATCATGCCAAGATCATGCCAAGATCAAGCCCCAGTTTATCCCAACCAACCAGATCAAGCCAGCCCCAGATCTCTGTTAGAAACTGACTAGGAATAGCCAGTCAAACGATCTAACAGCTTTGCAAGCAATCGATCGCCACTCCTTCTCACAAAATGGTGTCCATTGCCCTCAATATTTAGCCGATTTATCCTTTTTCGCTCATTCACTGGAACTCGGGGGATAAACAGAGGGAAAAGAGACGCTATTTAGGGTGTGGGCGGGGCTACCGTAACCCGTTGCCAGTCGCTGCTCTAGCCAAGAAGACACTCCCAAAATCTTCATTCACCAAACGAAAATCTCCATTCGATTCAAAGCCATCCATTCCAAGCCCTTCTGGATCTACATTCTTTATTTTTTCTGTCATAAACGAGGGAACGATGAGCGTGCCGAGCAGTGAGTCGAATTCTGAATTGATGACTTTCGAACTGACGGTCCAGTGCTTGGCTGGCTTATCCAGTGCTTAGCCGTCTTACTCAGTGCTTGGCTGGCTTCGAACTACTTTAACTTGTTCTTCTTCTTCTTCTGGTGCACTGAGTTCTTCATTTTCTGAAGAAAACTGAAGATTTCGTTGCGCCAGGAGGTGTACGATTCTAAGTTTAAGCAGAAAGTACACTAAATCCATTGAGCAGTGAGATTGATTTGGATTGACTGATTGATTGACTTTCTCAGGGTTATTCTAAAGATGATTTTCCGGATTAGGCTAGAAATCAGGCTTAGCCTGGCCTGGCCTGGCTTGGCCTGGCCTGGTCAAGACAGAACAAGACAAGACAGGACAAGACAGGACAAGACAGGTCAAGCAAGACTTGGTCTAGACAGTCTCCAGGTTCGCAAGAAGCTAGGTTAGGCTTGGCTCAGGCTTGACTCAGGCTTGACTCAGACCTGGCTCAGGCTTGACTCAGGCTTGCTTGGCTCAACCTCAGGGTTGAACTTAACCTGACTTCTTGCTTCTTCTTGCCTTCAATTCCTCTACTCCAATAATGTTTCGACGCTAAATCTAAGCTTTAGAGATAAATGAAACTCCAGAGATTCTTCCAAATCAGAGTAAGAGTTGGCCCTTTTCCCCTTGTCCCGGAGAGCCCTTGTCTCGAAGTTGTTTGGCCAAATCAGACAAAAGAAAGATTCACCCCTGAATTTCCCTCAAATATTTCAAGAGTCGTTGCCCATTATTGTCGTCTTTTCCATTCTATTCAAAGCCAAAACAATGGCTTTCTATTCAAAGTGAAGTGCCTTACTTTGCGCCTCGTTTTAAGCCTAAGAAAGTGAAAAGCTAGGAGCAAGGGAATTTGTTGATAAAGAAAAATGACATAAAGAAAGGTATCTATTGTATTGAGTAACTTTTTGACTATATATAGCTACCGTATCCTGTTACTGTAGCCGATTTTACCCGCCACTGTAGCCGATTGTTACCTTTTCGGGTATTTTGAACAACTCGTCCAATTTTGAAAGCCCATAACTTTGTCTAGAAATAATATTATGGCTAAGCGTTTATATCATTGTATAGAAGAGATTTCAGGCTTTCAAATGATACTAAATAGAGTTTGATTAGATAATTCAGTCCAAAAAAATCCAGTCCAGAAAGGCTCTGGATTTCAAGTCTAGGCTTGAATGAGCCGTCCAACTTTGAAAGCCCATAACTTTGTCTAGAAATAATATTATGACTAAGCTTTTATATCATTGTATAGAAGAGATTTCAGGCTTTCAAATGATACTAAATAGAGTTTGATTAGATAATTTAGTCCAGAAAAAATGAGCCAGAAAAATGAGCCTGAGCCAACTCTGAGCAAATGAGGTCTATCCAACTCGAATATTTTATCGCCTGATTTTGTTGGACTGGATTTTCCAATCAAGCTTTATTTAGTATCATTTAAAAGCCTAAAATCTCCTCTATGCAATGATATAAAAGGTTAACAAAAATATGATCTCTAGAAGAAGTTATAGGGCTTTAAAGTGTGGATGTCCCGGGTATTGAAATTGGCTGGATAATTGGCCGGATATTGACTGGATATTGATCGTTTTGATTGAAGAATCCCTAAAAAAGAAGAAGTTAAACTATTATTAGATATTATAGATATTATTATTATTGTTCTTTTAGGTCGAATCCTTCTCGATGTGCCGTGTCGTGTTTGCGATGATCACTCGTCAGGGAAACATTATGCAGTCTTTGCATGTGATGGATGTGCTGGATTTTTCAAGTAACCACTCTATAATAACTTAAACTGTTAACTAAACTGTTAACTAAAGAAGTAGAGTACTTGGGTTAAGCAAAAGATCTTTATTCTATGTACTTTGTGCTCTATCTTTCTTTATGATCTTTATTCTATGTACTATGTACTATGCACTATGTACTATGTATTATGTACTATGTACTATGTACTATGTACTATGTACACTGCTAAACACAGCTTTTCTAGTGCAACGATAAACCTTTTTCAGGCGATCGATCCGTCGCCATCGTCAATACGTTTGCAAGAATAAAGGAGCCGGTGTTGGGGAAGAGGGAAGGTGTTTGGTTGACAAAACGCACAGGAATCAGTGCAGGTTTGAGTTGTGTTTCTGAAGCTGGCTTTGGTTTGAACTAGCTGGCTAGACTAGGCTAGATTTAGCAAAACCTAGACTAGTTTACAAAGCTTGCAAGCTTCCAAGCTAACAGATTACAAAGCTGACAAGCTTACAGACTACAAGGCTTACATTGGACTGGTCCTAGCTGGTTTTAGCTTGAAAACTTGAGCTTACCCAGTGCTTGGCTGTCTTGTCCAGTGCTTAGCTGACTTGTCCAGTGCTTGGCTGACTTGTCCAGTGCTTAGCTGGCTTATCCAGTGCTTGGCTGGCTTGCCCAGTGCTTAGCTGGCTTATCCAGTACTTAGCTGTCTTACCCAGTGCTTGGCTGTCTTGTCCAGTGCTTGGCTGACTTGTCCAGTGCTTAGCTGACTTGTCCAGTGCTTAGCTGGCTTATCCAGTGCTTAGTTGGCTTGTCCAGTGCTTAGCTGGCTTATCCAGTACTTAGTTGGCTTATCCAGTACTTAGCTGTCTTACCCAGTGCTTGGCTGGCTTGCCCAGTGCTTAGCTGGCTTACCCAGTGCTTAGTTGACTTGCCCAGCGTAGTTACAGTACCCAATGCTTTACAATATCTACCGTATCCCTCAAAAACATCCCACTTGAACTACCTACCGTACTTTCCTAGTACCTAAAAGGCTACGATGGAAAGGGAAATGTTTTGAAATCTGTTCTAGAATCTGTTTTAGAATTAGAATCTTTTAGAATTCCCCATTATTTACTCCAAGAGTTTGCAAATTTTTGCCTAAAACGAAAAGGTGCTCAAATTCAATGAGTTCATTGAAAAAAAAACCCGTAAAAACACCAAAAATTCTTTTCAAATCGATTCCCCGTTTTTTTTTCTCTTTTTTCATTGCGCAATTGGTCTGAAAATTCCCCAATGAACTCTATTGTTCGTTTTTTTTCCTCCGAAATTTCACTCAATCAATTTAAGACAAGGAATTTCAATAGAGGGCTTTGAGAAGTGGAATTGTGAACTTTTTTTGGGTACAAGTCTTGATATCGTTAAACAATCTGTTTCCTAAAATGCTATTGATCTTTAACTTGCTATTGATACTTGGCTGAATACTCTAGTCTAACTAGTCGAGCTACCAGTAACCAGTACTAACAGTAGGCTACAGTAATCAGTACTAATAGCAGGCTACAGTAACCAGTACTAACAGTAGGCTACAGTAATCAGTACTAATAGCAGGCTACAGTAACCAGTACTAACAGTAGGCTACAGTAACCAGTACTAATAGCAGGTTACAGTAATCAGTACTGTAGCTAGCCAAGCTGTAGCTAGCATGTAGCCTGTAGCCAGTACTAACAGCAGGCTACAATAGCCAGTACTAACAGCAGGCTACAGTAGCCAGTACTAACAGCAGGCTACAGTAGCCAGTACTAATAACAGACTACAGTAATCAGTACTACTAGCAGTACTGCAGTTAGCCAAGCTACAAGTAACCAGTACTAATAGTAGGCTACAGTAACCAGTACTAAAACAGGCTACGGTAACCAGTACTGTAGCCAAGCTGTAGCTAACCTGTAGCTGTAGCTAGCCTGTAGCTACTGTAGCTAGTCAAGCTACAGTAGCTGCTGTTAGTACGGGTTACCGCTTGGCTAGCTACAGCTACAGGCTAGCTACAGCTTGGCTAGCTACAGTACTGATTATTGTAGGCTGCTGTTAGTACTGGTAGCCAGTACTAACAGCCGTCTACCAGTACTAATACTAAGCTACAGTAATCAGCACCAATTGCAGGGCCAATCTTTTCCAAAAATCCTAGTTTTAACAAGAAAAACTTTGCTTTTTAATTGTAATTGTAAACCTCAATAAGAAAACACCAGAATGAAGTGTTGTTGCTGTAATTTAACCCCCAATAATATGTGTTGAGACAGATTTTGTCGAGTGCCTTAAGCAGATGCAATCTCAAGAGAAATCCTGGGGGAAAGGACCCTCAACAGAGCTGTTATTGCTAGAATTGTTCAATAAAATTGTCGAATAAAGTTGAGCAAAGGTTGTAGCTAGTTAAATAAACTAATTAAATCAATTAAACCTGCTCATTTGTCTGTTTGATTGTGAGGTATGTGAGAAACGAGATTTAACCATTTTAACGATAACTTTTCAGCATTTTTCTCTAAACAACAGCAAAAAAGAAGATAGAATTCTTCAAAAAACTCTTTGAAAATAGTCGTTTCGTTGTAAAATATTGACAATTGACAAATGGGCAGCTATGGATCTAAGCTGGCAGCTATAGATCTAAGCTGGCAGCTATAACTCTAAGCTGCCAGCTATAACTTACAAGAGAAACTGGCCAAAACAAATGAGCTAACGCAGAATTTCACGCTGATTCCAAATCTGTTTTTCTTTTTTTCTATGGAACACTCTGTCAAAAGTTATAAGCATTGAAAGTTTTGTTTTAAAAATTAAACCGCGACCTTAAAACCCTTTCTTCCGGCAGCTGGCCGGTTGCAGTGGTGGCCGAGTGGTAGTGAGTTAGGGGGGCGAGGCGTCCAGTTATCGGTTGGTCTCTGGTTCGAGTCCGGTGGCTGATTGCCTGCATTCTTTTTTGGGATTTAATGACCTGTGAATTCTTTATTGCTTTTCTTGTGAATTCTTGACTCAAGAACCTCTTTCAACGATCACTAATTCATTGAACAGTCCCACATGGATAGCTAAACAAAGTTCTCTAAAAGTTTCTCTAAAACCGCATTAAAACCTGTTCAACCTAAAAAGAAAAAAGATCTGACGATAAGTCAGCTACCGGATTCGAACCAGAGACTGAAACTGATCAGGTGGTCTAGCGTCCTAACTCACTACCATTCAGCCAATGCTGCAACTACTAAAGGGAGAAAAATAGAGTTGTAAGGTTGCGGTTTGATTTTTAAAACCCTAACTTTAAACCCATATAACTTTTGACAGAGTGCTGCGTAGAAAAAAAGAAAAACAGATTTGGAATCAGCATGAATTTCTGCATTGAATCGCTATGTGAATTCGCTTATTAGAAATATTAGTAAGTGAAAAATCGAAAAAGTTTCAGAGCTTGTCGTTTGCGTCGATGTATCGAGGTTGGCATGAATAAAGAAGCAGTTCAACATGAAAGAGGTACAAATTAGCTTGAGTTAAAAGATCAAGATCTTCTAATTCAGCCAGAAATCCAACCAGAAATCCAATTTGTTTCAGGTCCACGAAATTCAACGCTGCAACGCCGGGCGAATCTCCATCAACAATTGAATGGGCTTTTTCCAGCGTTTCCGCTTGAAACGAAGCAATCGGTGGGAATAGAAAATAGTAAAAACTTGGGTAATTAAACCGGACAAAGTTCTTTCCGGGTCTTTCCTTTCGAAGCCGTGTGCCAGACGCCGCTTTTTCCTACGAGCGGCGTTAAAGGTGCGCACAAAGAGTGTTCTCTGCTTTCTATGGATTGATTTCATTCAAATCTAGTTACTAATATTACTCTTATTTGTTTATTACTGTATAATAGCTAGCTTGATTCTCTTAGACACAGGTTTTAGAATGAATTTCAAATTTCTTGTACTCAAATGAATGCGTGAAGCTTGAGACTCAATAACTTTGAGAATTCTGTCATAAATCGGGATTTTCTTCTTCTTCTTCTCCTTCTTCTTCTTCTTCCCCTTCTTCTTCTTCTTCCCCTTCTGCTTCTTCTTCTTCTTCTTCTCCTTCTTCTTCTTCTCCTTCTTCTTCTCCTTCTCCTTCTTCTTCTTCTTCTTCTTCTTCCCCTTCTTCTTTTTCCGCACTCATCCCCGAATATTTGACGAGGGCAATAAGTGCTTCTTGGATATTTTATGCGGAAAAAGCCGGGCTTACGGTAGCTTAGCCAAAATGAAAAGCTAATTGATCATTCCGCGAAATTATATTGAGATTCGAGTGGTGAAGCGTAGATCAAGAGTTCTTTAGCACCGGGGAGACTCGGCTTTAACTAATAGTTGTGGATCTGGTCCAAGACTTGATCCAGAACCAATCCCAAGTCTTGAATCTAGTTCAATCTTGATCTAGAGCCAATCCAAGTCTTGGTTCTGATTCAAGTCTTCGTCTAGAACCAATCCCAAGTCTTGGATCTAGTTCGAGTCTTGATCTAGAGCCAATCCCAATCCCTGGCTCAATTCTTGAACTAGAACCAATCGAAATCCTCAACCCGGCTTAGACCCTAGTGTATTCTTTGAAAAAAACCTCAAAAATCACAATAAAACAGTCAACAATCATTCGTGCAACACTTTAATCTTCTCCCCAATTTGCCGGGAGTTGGCTTGTCGGGTACGGTAATAAGTCCAGCTTAAAATTGGGGATTTTCACGCTGAACAGTCATTTCGATAGGCTGACGGGATGGTAAAAAGGCAAAAATTGAGGGAAATAGGGGAGATTGTTGACTTGTGAAATGGAAATAGGCATACAAAATGAAACATTGGGGGTTTTGGCTAAAGTGAAAGATGTCGTAAGCTTAGCCATGCTCAGAATTAAGTCTGGCTTTTGGTCTTGCAGTTGGTCTAGATTTTACTCAGTCTAGATCAGGCCAGGGTTAGGCAAGGCTAGATTAGATCGGTTTAGAGTCAGCTGGATCGGTTTAGAGTCAGTTAGATCGGTTTAGAGATCAAGCCAGACCAAACTAGAGTCAGTCTAGACAGTCTAGACAGTCTAGACAATCGTCTAATCTTCTGGATCTAGAGAGATCTGGGTTTGGTTTGGGTTAGAGATTAGGAACCAGAATCTGGCCTAGTCTTCTGGCTTTGGCTTTGGCTTTGGCTTTGAACTAAGGCACAGTCGCCAGAGAGACTGCAAACGGGTTGAGATCTTCCGATTGAGAGACAGACGCTGGCAATCCACCATAATGAAACATTGCTAGGCTTTCAATTTCACCTTTATTTCAGCTCTCATCTCCTCGTTGCTCTTCCTCTCCCCGAAGCGTTCCTCCACCACAATCCGTCTCCATTCCATCACTTCCATCGATCTCTCCACAAAACCAATTCATCAACGGGATCCCAAAGCAAGAGGCTTCATTGCCTGAGGTTTAAATTTAATAATAAATGAATAAAATATTAGAAAAGTTGATTCTTTAAAGAAACTTTTCCATTTTCAGATTGCTGCTCGGGTTTTCTTTCAAATGATTTCATGGACCCGGATGCAGATCCCATTCGTTGCTTTGTCACATCAACAACAGGTAGATCAATTTCTAAATCTCCAATTCAAATTTCTAATATTGACTCTTGTCTAGTATCTTTGGCTCAAGAAAGCTTAGGCTCTGGATTTCAAGTCTAGGCTTGAAAGGCCTAGGCTGAGCCGTTCAACTTTGAAAGCCCATAACTTTGTCTAGAGTTAATATTATGACTAAGCTTTTATATCATTGTATAGAAGAGATTTCAGGCTTTCAAATGATACTAAATAGAGTTTGATTAGATAATTTAGTCCAGAAAAAATGAGCTAGAGAAATGAGCATGAGCCGACTCTGAGCAAATGAGGTCTATCCAACTGAAATATTTTATCGCCTGATTTTGTTAGACTGGATTATCCAATCAAGCTTTATTTGGTATCATTTAAAAGCCTGAAATCTCCTCTATGCAATGATATAGAAGGTTAACAAAAATATAATCTCTAGAAGAAGTTATAGGGCTTTAAAGTGTGGATGTCCCTGGTATTGACTGGATATTGACTGGATATTGACAGGATATTGACCCATAACTTTGTCTAGAGATAACATTATGGCTAAGCTTATATATCATTGTAGAGAGGACAGTTCAGTCTTTCAAATGATACCAAATAGAGCTTGTTTGAATAATCCAGTCAAAGAAAATCAAAGCTAACTCTGGAGAAACGGGGTTGATCTAATTCGGGTGGAGTATCGCCTAGTTTTCTTGGACTGGATTTTCCAATCAAGCTCTCTTTGGTATCATTTAAAAGCCTGAAATCTCCTCTATGCAATGATATAGAAGGTTAACAGTTAATATGATCTCTAGATAAAGTTATAGGCCATTAAAGCTTCTCCATTCGGGCAAGAGCCGATTTCTGTTAAGAGCCGATTTCGGTTAAGAGTCTAAATTCCTAAACTGATAATTGATATCTTTTCTTTTCTAGGTCTCTTCTCTTCAACAAGGTTGGTGTCCGCTTTTTGTTTTGAGTGCGATTGAAAGTCGTACACTCAACACTCGATCGATTCGCGCATTCGCTACAGAAAGGGAGAAAGAACGAGCCGAGATTGCGGACACTTTTGAGAAGGTTTACAAGCTTTTTCAACAGTATTTTGTCAGTCAAAAACCTAAGAAAAGGTCTACCGTACTTCTAGAAGGTTTTTGTACTCTAAAGCTTCTAGTTTTAGCTTCATATCCAGCTTAATCTAGAGTCCTTTCTCTATGAAAAGCTAAGAAAAGCTCTACGATACTTTTTTGTACTTTAAAAGCTCTAGTTATAGCTACAGTACTTGATCTAATAAAAGCTAAGAAAAGCTCTACCGTAATCCTATATTGTTGATTATTAGGCTGTAGGCTGACTTACAGTAGGTTTACAGTAGGCTGACTTACAGTAGGCTTACTTATAGTAGGCTTACAGTAGGCTCACTTGCAGTAGGCTTACAGTAGGCTTACTTACAGTAGGCTTACTTATAGTAGGCTTACAGTAGGCTCACTTACAGTAGGCTTACTTACAGTAGGCTTACATACACTAGGCTTACAGTAGGCTTACTTACAGTAGGCTTACTTACACTAGGCTTACAGTAGGCTTACTTACAGTAGGCTTACTGTAAACATTAATTTCAGGTGGAATCACTTCGACTTGATCCCCGAGAGATCGCCTTTATGAAGATGTTGAGTTTGTCGAAAGGTGAGGACTCCGAATCAATCTAACTAACACTTTCTTCGAAAACTAGTCTCTACCGTAATCCCTGTCTTTTCTCCCTCAAAAAGTCCAAGGCTTTTCGATTCTCCCAGGCTGGCAAATAAGAAAACTAGACAAAACAAACAAATGTTTTCACTTGGAAAGGCTGAATAGCTTTTAGAGAACGATTTTTAAGTCTGACTCAGCAGAGTCTCTATAGTAGTATTGGAATAGTACTATTAGCTCACTATAGTACTATTAGAATAGCAAGATTATGGTAGCTAGCCTAGCTTAGCTAGCTTTGACCAGCCTTAGCCTTAGCCAGCCTGAGCTAGCCTTAGCTAGCCTTAGTCTTAGCTAGCCTTATCTAGCCTTAATCTTAGCTAGCTTTAGCCTGGCTACCGTAACCCTAGCTACTGTAACCCTAGCTACCGTAAGCTTGTCTATCGTAAGACTGGCTACCGTAGACCTGGCTATCGTAGGCTTGGCTATCGTAAGCCTGGCTACCGTAAGCTTGGCTACCGTAAGCCTGTCTACCGTAACCCTGACTACCGTAACCCTGATTCCCGTAAATACAATTGTTTACAGTAACTCCTAGCTACCTTGGATTGATTGGAGTGGGATAGGGAGTAGGTTTTACGGTAGCCCTTTCGTCCCTAACTAGCAACCCTGACTATTGCCTTAAACTAACATCTAGCCTTAAAACTACCGTACTCTGACCCAGTCAGCCGGTCCAACTTTTTGAATTTTTGCTCAAAAAAAGAACAAAAACAAGTAAAAGGTCGTGCTGGTTGTGGTTGGTTTTTCTTTCCATCACTTGACCCTTTTTGCCTCCAAACAAAAAATCTCTTTACCCAGCCGGTCTACCGTATTTTTGAGGCACTTTTTTTGGGAATAGGACAACGGATTCTTTGGGTTTTTTGGTTTTTTGGTGAAATTTGCAGTTTTTTTGATTCAAAGAAACTTTTTTAGACGTTTTTTTGACTTTCAAGGTACGAAAGTAGCCTACCGTAAGTTGTCTACCGTAAGGAGCCTACCGTAAGCTCTCTACCAAAGTAGCCTACCGTAAGTAGCCTACCGTAAGCTCTCTACCAAAGTAGCCTACCGTAAGTAGCCTACCGTAAGCTCTCTACCAAAGTAGCCTACCGTAAGTAGCCTACCGTAAGCTCTCTACCAAAGTAGCCTACCGTAAGCTCTCTACCAAAGTAGCCCACCGTAAGTAGCCTATTCGTATCTTGAAGCTTAAATCGTATTCAAATTTTGTAGCAAATTTGTTCTTCTACTTGAGATGCTTAACGGGAAATGGGAAAGTAAAGCTTTTAGAGTTTAATCAGGGTTACTGTAACTCTAACTATCGTAAGTAGTCTACAGTAAGTTGTCTACAGTAAGTTGTCTACAGTAAGTAGCCTACCATAATAGCCTGCCGTACGTAGCCTACCGTAAGTTGTCTACCGTAAGGAGCCTACCGTAAGTAGCCTACCATAATAGCCTGCCGTACGTAGCCTACCGTAAGTTGTCTACCATAGTAGTCTATCGTGCGTAGCCTCCCATAGTAACCTACCATAGTAGTCTATCGTAAGTTGCCTCCCATAGCAGCCTACCGTGAGTAGACAGCTTACGGTAGCCTACCGTAAGCTCTCTACCAAAGTAGCCTACCGTAAGTAGCCTACCATAGTCCTAACTACTGTAATCTAGTTCCGAAGGGCAAGCTTTATATGCAAATATCTTCAATCTCTGAACACGAATTCCAGAGCGAAGTCCTCACTTCGAACAGCTTTGCTTTCACCTGGCCACCTATCAACAAATCGCCTATCGAACGCAGCCATTCAGGTAAATGTTTTGAATGATTTATAATCATATTTATCATTAGGCTTTTCAGAAATTGAGTCTGATTCTAGAATCAGACTCAATTTCTGAAAAAGATTTCTGAATTCACAAAACATCTAATCAACAAAACTCTACTAAATCGCTTTTAGATTTATGCGTTTTATCGAAATTCTTTCTGCGCCCATTGAGAAATCCTTGGTTGATCTCCTTTTTAAACCCTCGATCGGCAACGCATCAATGTCAAGGCTGATTGGTGGGAGTTACTTGGAATTTGGCTTACACAATATAAAAACAATAAAAATAAGCACGCTTTTCGGATTCTCCATAGTCGAAAACCCTTAAATGGAATATGAAACGGGAGGATTTGGAAAGAAAAAGCGGCACAGAGTTGCGCAAATGAACCGGGCTCAGGCCAGCATTTTAAGAAAGCTTTAGAAAGCTTTAGAGATCTTTAAAACCTTTAAAAGCTTTCAATTTTCTATTCTACAAACGATTTCTCGATTTTAAGGCGATTTACTCGCGCCAACATCGACAACCGCGATTCCATTCGCCACTTTGAATCTTTCCACTCCTCCACCACAATCAACTCTCATCCCAGCATTCAATCCGTTCTCATTGGCACAACAATTCGCTCTTCATGCCATCAACCCATTTCAAACAGGTTTGCGAAGAGATATTGGCTACTTTTTGTACTATACAAGTACAAAAATAGTACTTTTGTTCAATTCGACTGTCGCATCTCGGAAATCGAACTTTGAACTCAAATATCTCGGTGTTGGGATTTCCAATTTTAATATTCTTGGTATCGTTAGATGCGCCAAGTCTTTTTCTATCGTTTGGTGCAAAAATTATTTCAATTGGACAGCTCAACACCAAGATATTTGAGTTCAAAGTTTGCCAATGGCCGATGGCAAAGTTTGAGCGCGGCGGACCTTTTATACACACCCCGCCCCCTTTGCCATTGGCAATCAACAAAGCCAGCCCTTTTTCTATTGGCAATCAACAAAGCCAGCCCGTTTTGCCATTGGTAATCAACAAAGCCCGCCCCTTTTCCCATTGCAAACTTTGAACTCAAATATCTTGGTGTTGAGCTGTCCAATTGAAATAATTTTTGCACCAATCGATAGAGAAAGACTTCGCGCATCTAACAATACCAAGAATATTGAAATTGGAAAACCCAAGGCCGAGATATTTGAATTCGAAGTTAGTGGGCAATGGCAAACGAGCACGGCGCGATCAAATGCCTCAAAATCTTCAATTCTGCAGGTGTTTGTCAACCCGGCTCTTCCACTTCTCCATCATCATCAACGAGTCGATCCGAGGGTGAATCCCCAATATCCGAGCCACTCAATCTCGCTGAAACAAAGACAGAGTTGAGAGAAGAAAGCGAGAAAAAAGTCAAGCAAGAGGTGGGATTTTGGAATTTCGTTAACGGATTTCACTAGATATTGAAGGCTAAGTTTTGGTTTAAAATTTGTAGAAAGGCAAAGAAAGGCCAAGAAAGGCCTGGATCTAGACCTGCTTCAGATCTAGACCTCCTTCAGACCTGCTTCAGATCTAGCTTCAGATCTAGCTTCAGATCTAGACCTCCTTCAGATCTCCAGACCTGTTTCAGATCTAGACCTGCTTCAGATCTGCTTCAGATCTCTAGACCTGCTTCAGATCTAGACCTGGCACTACAACCACTTGGAAGCAATGGGGTACCAGGTCCCGGCCAGGATGCCTGTTTTCTGGAAACGCGAGAGCCGGGTGCACTTTAGCCGTCCCTTTTCCGTCGCATCTCTCCTCCTGGAGCGCTGAAGCAGATCTAGAACTGCTTCAGACCTGCTTCAGATCTAGACCTGCTTCTGCTCCTTGCTTTTAGTTCAACCTCTACTGCAGCCTAAGTACAGTAGCTTAAGCTGCAGTAGAGGCTCAAGCTCAAGATCTTAGCAACATTTTTCAACTTAATTTTTCAGCCTCTCCCCAACGCTGACCTCGATGTTGATGTCGATTCGTAGAAAATTTTGAAATTATCTCATTCTATGCATTTCAAATGTTCTGGTCGATTTCTTTTTCCTCTTGCCTATCATTTTTCTTTGATCTTAGCCAAAAAGCTTTTATAATTTAAGCATTTTATTTTATTCTATGTGTGTAAAGAAATATTATTCGCGTGCTTGGTACTCTTCACTCAAGACACGTTATTAGAACCATATTAGAACCATATTAGAACTAAAAACACTTTCTTCAATAGCCGACTGACTCGGAATCTTTGGGCTTTGAGCAATTTTCACACAAGATCGACAATTGAATTAAAAGCGACGATAAAAAAAAAACAGAAAAACAGAAAAACAGAAAAACAGAAACAATTTCGTCCTAATTAGGACACAACTTTCACACAAATGAGAGGAAAGCAGAAAAAAAATGAAAGATAACCAAACCAAATGAACAACAGTTGCCTTATATAGGCTTTAACCCAAGACACTCAGCTAACCAGCTACAAAAACAATAAATGATTTGGGCGCGAGATAGAATGAAGGCGCACCGATTTCCTCAATATTTCTCCAATTTTTTAGGCTGCCAGAGTTAGGCAACTTTTTCGTGGCTATTTGCCACAACGACCATGGCAAAACTAGCCAATTAATTTTTCTTTTGAGTCGATCAAACTTGAAACTTGAACTTTATCAAATGGGGAGCGTTGACGAGGAAAAGGTCAGCAGAAATACGGAAATACGGTGATTATAATAATAATAATAATACTTTATTCAAACGATAAAGTGAAAGAAAGCATAGAGAAATGCACAGTGATACTTAATCATACAATACATACTGAAATCAATAAGCCAATTAATAATGATTTGATCTGTCTTCGCACTTAGCGCAGATCACAACCCGCTTCCACATTTACTGAGGCAGAAGTGTAGTTGTCGTAGCCGATGATACTCCGATGGCCGGGCTGGGGCGCTCGGACAATAAGCCAATTACTTACGGCAAAGAGCCACTAGATCTAAAGCATCGATACGTTTCTTGAATATGAAAAGCGACTGAATTTCTCGTATGTCGTTTGGGAGCAAGTTCCATAATCTAGCGGCTCTAACGGGAAATGAATTTGATAAAGAGGCATTGGAAGCAAAGGGAATTTGCAAAAGGAATGAGCCACTTCTGGGCCCTGACCACGGTTTAAATTTGAAAAAGTCTATAAACAAAGGGCTAATTGGGTAAAGGAAATTGATGATATTGGATTGGTTAATTGAAAACTGCGAGCTATGTGACAGTTTGAGGACTTTCTTCAAAAGAAACCCATTTTGGTGTCAATGGAAAAATTGTAGTGTTCTTGGTGCGGCCGCGTAATCGCTCGTCATCTGGCGCAGGGCTTTTACATAACCCCCTTCCCTGTCGCTTTGCGAATCTAATCTGGCCGGCTTCGAATCCTCAAATTGGACAAAAATAAAACACGACGAAAGACTGAAAAATTCTTTGCTCTGCTTTGCTTTGCTTTGCTCTGCTTTTCTTTGGCCTTTAACTTCTATTATCTTCTTCTGGCTAATCATAAAGATCTTGGTCTGATTCAGGCCTTGATCTATCGAATTCCAAGGTAAGTTCTATTTGCTTTCTTGGGAGAGGTTTTTAAATTCAACGAATCTACACATTTTATACCTCATTCAAAAGCTGAATTCAACGCGAAAAAAGAAGAAAAATAGCTTTTGAATTTATATAGTTTTGAAGTTTTTACAAGCATTTTAGTGAGCTCTGTCAGACCTAAAAAAGTGCCGAAATTGCGTTTCAATAGTTTTTTTTTTGTTTGAAAAAGCTTTCTTTTCAAAAATCTAGTACAAACGTTTCAATGGATAGGCTAATTTCCGCAATTTTCTTTTGCGCAACGGGGCATTTGCGCAACTGGGTCGTTTGCGCAACCAGGTCCTTTACGCAACTCGCCATAACTTTCTTCGAAGTCAGCCAATCTTTTATGATTTTTGTTTCATTTTGTTGTAGTTATTGAGATCTACAAAATGAAACCAAAATCATAAAGATTGGTCGACCTAGAAGAAAGTTATGGCGAGAGAAGAGAGTCGCGGGTTGCGGAAACGACCCAGCGGCACAAACGGCCCAGTAGCCCAAACGACCCAGTGGCGCAAACGACCCAGTGGGGCAAGAGATCCAGTAGCCCAAACGGCCCAGTAGCCCAAACGACCCAGCGGCCCAAACGACCCAGTGGGGCAAGAGATCCAGTGGCCCAAGCGACCCAGTGGGGCAAGAGATCCAGTAGCCCAAACGACCCAGTGGGGCAAGAGATCCAGTAGCCCAAACGACCCAGTAGGGCAAGAGATCCAGTGGCCCAAGCGACCCAGTGGGGCAAGAGATCCAGTAGCCCAAACGACCCAGTGGGGCAAGAGATCCAGTAGCCCAAACGACCCAGTAGGGCAAGAGATCCAGTGGCCCAAGCGACCCAGTGGGGCAAGAGATCCAGTAGCCCAAACGACCCAGTGGGGCAAGAGATCCAGTAGCCCAAACGACCCAGTAGGGCAAGAGATCCAGTGGCCCAAGCGACCCAGTGGGGCAAAAGATCCAGTGGCCGAAACGACCCAGTGGCCCAAACGACCCAGTGGGGCAATTAAAATTGCGGAAATTAGCCTACCGCCTAGTTTTTATTGGAGTTTTGCTTTTGGCGAGTTCCAGTCTTAAGGTACCTTACGATTAATGGATTTGTCAAAATAGATTAGCTGGATAACGATCGATAACAAGCTAGGGTTCTTATTGATCACCTGGTTCTCTACCTCTAGCCAATCTTGGCCCTGTTTCAATTCTCCAACTCCAGGATAGTTCAATTTAGATCATTTTTCACAAAATAGAGAAAAAAACAATAGAGCAATAGAACTTTATTCACAAATAATGACTTAAACCTCAAATTACTTCAACTTAAACCTCAAATTGCTTAAAGGAAGTTAAAGGAAGTTAAAGGAAGTTAAAAGAAAAGAAAAAGAATACTGTGTTTGTTTTTTTTGAGCACCGTGTCATCCGAAATTCGAAAAATTCGAAAAAATCGCAAAAGAAACAAAAAAGACAAAGATTTACATAAAAATAAATATAAAATGAGTTAGGAAATCAAATTTTTAAATTTAGAAGACTTTAAATGAATTTAGAAGACTTTAAAAGACTTTAAATGACTTTAAATGACTTTAAAAGACGACTTTAAACGACTTTAAATGACTTTAAATGAATTTAAAAGACTTTAAATGACTTTAAAAGACGACTTTAAATGAATTTAAATGACTTTAAATGACTTTAAACGACTTTAAACGACTTTAAATGGCTTTAAATGACTTTAAATGACTTTAAATGACTTTAAATGAATTTAAAAGACTTTAAATGACTTTAAAAGACTTTAAATGACTTTAGATGACTTTAAAAGACGACTTTAAACGACTTTAAACGACTTTAAATGAATTTAGAAGACTTTAAAAGGCCTTTAAAAAACTTTAAACGACTTTAAATGACTTTAAAAGGCCTTTAAAAGACTTTTAAATTCTTTTAAAGACTTTAAATGACTTTAAACGAATTTAAATGACTTTAAAACAATTCCTGGATTTTCGTGTGTGGTTTTTCGAGGCGATAAGTGAAAAACAAGCATAAAACAAGCAAAAAATTAGCATAAAATGAAAAAGAGCGCATAGATTTGGTCCATTTACACAAGAAAAACCATTGTTATAAAGTAGATTTCCAAAAAAAGAAACATAAAAATGATATTAAATGATATTAAATCTACAAAAACACATCGCCTTCGTCGATTCGTTGCAATTTCAGCGAATTCAGCGAATTTTTCGGCGATTTTCGCCCACGAGGCCCTCGGGGGCTAAAGATTTTTTTGATTTTAGATTTCAAATATATACCTAGATATGTAGCTTTGATGTTAGATAGGAAAAGTTGTAATATTGATGTAGAATTGCGCTTAATGAGCAGGATAATGTATAGCTAATGAAAGGCTAATGTAAGGCTGTAGTAAGGCTAATGTAAGGCTAATGTAAGGCTGTAGTAAGGCTAATGTAAGGCTAATGTAAGGCTGTAGTAAGGCTAATGTAAGGCTGATGTAAGGCTGATGTAAGGCTAATGTAAGGCTAATGTAAGGCTGTAGTAAGGCTAATGAAAGGCTGATGTAAGGCTAATGTAAGGCTGATGTAAGGCTAATGTAAGGCTGATGTAAGGCTGATGTAAGGCTGTAGTAAGGCTAATGTAAGGCTGATGTATAGCTAATGTAAGGCTAATGTAAGGCTAATGTAAGGCTAATGAAAGGCTAATGAAAGGCTAATGTAAGGCTGTAGTAAGGCTAATGTAAGGCTGATGTAAGGCTGATGTAAGGCTGTAGTAAGGCTAATGAAAGGCTAATGTAAGGCTAATGTAAGGCTAATGTAAGGCTAATGTAAGGCTGTAGTAAGGCTAATGTAAGGCTAATGTAAGGCTGATGTAAGGCTAATGTAAAGGGACAAGAGTCAGGCCCAGCTTTCGCCTTCAGAGCTGATCTACCGGCTGCAGGGCTAAACAAGGGACTTATCTGAAGGTTGATCAGCCCTGAAGCTAGGTCCAGCCTACTGGCTAATTAAGCTATTCAGCAATTTTTGTGTGCCAGTTCAAGCTGGTTCGAATCCAGGTGAAAGCCATGATTGAAACAGCTTAGAGCCAGTTCAGAGCTAGTTCAGAGCCAGTTCAGAGCCAGCTCAAAGCCAGATTAGAGCCAGCTTAGAGCCAGTTCAGAGCCAGTTCAGAGCCAGCTCAAAGCCAGATTAGACCCAGTTCAGAGCCAGTTCAGAGCCAGTTCAGAGCCAGTTCAGAGCCAGTTCAGAGC
Organism: Mesorhabditis belari; assembly: GCA_958450365.1. NCBI lineage: Eukaryota > Metazoa > Nematoda > Chromadorea > Rhabditida > Rhabditidae > Mesorhabditis > Mesorhabditis belari. The sequence goes on from CAUEEP010000914.1 coordinate 785,275, forward strand.
CAGTTCAGAGCCAGTTCAGAGCCAGTTCAGAGCCAGTTCAGAGCCAGTTCAGAGCCAGCTCAAAGCCAGATTAGAGCCAGTTCAGAGCCAGTTCAGAGCCAGCTTAGAGCGACGATGTAGATATAAAAACCCATACCGGCTCTTATTCGGGTGATTGAGAAGACCGAAAACGGGTGGCGATGACATGTCAATAGCGAACTCATCTCGACAAGGGGAAAACGATCTGGAAATGGAAAAGATGGAGAAGATGGAGAAGATGGAGAAGATGGAAAGATCGATTCGTAAACAAATCTCACCGTTCATCTGATGAAGAGAGATCTTCCGACGAGGCGACTGGGGCCAGAGAGGGTAACTCGTGCGTTAATTTATCTCTGAAAAATTTGTTAGAAAAGATTTTGTTTGTTTGAAGATATCCAACTTTTCCGTGGTCAAGAAATCGAGTTGTTCCTCGAAGAGCAGCTTGCATTGTTCGTGTGACTCGGCTGATGGACCTCGACTGATGTGCTCAGTGATCTTTCGAATGTTCTCTTCCACCTGAACAAAGAACAACTTAGTATGTACATGTACAATGTACATTCTGTGCTATGTACAAATCTATTAACATCTCTTCTTCGATACCTTTTCTTGAGCCGCTTCCAACTCGACAATGTTTATGAGAGTGACTCGATATTGTCGGAGTTTCTCCTCGATCAGCGCTTGTACACAAACGGCTTGGCGAGAGACCTAGATTTTATTTCAGAATTTCAGAACTTCAGAACTTCAGAATCTCAGCTGTTCAGAGAATTTTCTTTAGTCACTTACATCAACTAGTGTATCTTGTGCATGCACAGCGTGCTGTCTCCTCATCAGACACGGGCCAAAGATCAGCGCCAAGTTTGAGGCGCCCATCCGATTGACTGGCTCCTGGAATTTCAGCGCATCAACAAAGGAGGTCTTTGGAATGTGTTGAGCACAAAGTGCACTTGAAAGAGCAATCAAAATCGCTTTAGATTTTGATTGCTTTTAGTTGATTACGGTAGTTGCTTTACCGTAGCTTATGCACAAGCTACGGTGAAGCAACTACCGTAATCAACTACTGTAATCAACTACTGTAACCAATACCGTAATCACTAACCGTAACCAATTACCGTAACCAACTACCCTAATCCCTACCGTAACCAACTACCGTAATCAGCTACCGTAACCAACTACCGTAATCCCTACCGTGATCAACTACCGTAACCAGCTACCGTAGTCGCTACCGTAATCCCTACCGTAATCAACTACCGTAACCAGTTACCGTAACCAGCTACCGTAGCCAGCTACCGTAGCCAGTTACCGTAACCAACTACCGTAATCCATACCGTAATCAACTACCGTAGTCCCTACCGTAATCAACTACCGTAACCAGCTACCGTAACCTCCTACCGTAATTCCTACCGTAATCCCTACCGCGATCAGCTACCGAATCAACAACCGTAGTCCCTACCGTAACCAACTATCGTAATCCCTACTGTAATCCCTACCGTAATCACCACCGTAATCAATTACCGTAACCACCTACCGTAATTCCTACCGTAATCCCTACTGCGATCAGCTACCGTAACCAACTACCGTAAATCCCTACCGTAATCCCTACCGTAATCCCCACCGTAATCAACCACCGTAACCAACAACTGTTTTAAAGTCAGGGTACGGTAGCTTTCCCACTTCACATCTTAAGATCAGCCTTAGACGATCTAGATAATAACCTGATGAGCCACTCTAGCCAAATGGTACATCAAACGATCCAGCACACATTTATTGTTCTTAGGCAAAAGATCAATCATCACAGAGAGACACCGAACTCGTTCAGCCACTGCTGTCACCTCTGTAAACTCGGCTTTAAAGCTCAGCAAACTCGGCTTCAACTCTCACAAACCTGATACATTCAAAAAGTTCTCATAAAGATCATAAGTGATTAATGGATCCGGGAGTTCTCGAAAGAAGGATTTGACGAGAGTGGAGAGGACGTGCACTGGGATATCATCGACAGTCACTTCATCAACACCTGAATACTTTTATCTATGCACTGATTAGCGTACGACTGTCGTAATCTCTTTAAAAAGCTATTTTATCTAACTGTCTACTGTATACAATAGTGTAGTTTACTTTAGTTAAGCTTTAGATACTGTAGCCTAACTAGGGAAGATCTTAAAATGATCTATCCTATCTTGTTCAGTTTTAAAGAAGCTTTTCCTTAGTGGCTGAAAGCTTTGGGTTAGTTTTGGCTAGGTAAGTAGCCAGTACAGTAGCTAGTACAGTAGCCAGTACAGTAGCTAGTACAGTAGCTAGTACAGTAGCTAGTACAGTAGCCAGTACAGTAGCTAGTACAGTAGCCAGTACAGTAGCTAGTACAGTAGCCAGCCAGTACAGTAGCCACTACAGTAGCCAGTACAGTAGCTAGTACAGTAGCCAGGTTAGTTTTAGCTCTTTTGTAAGGCTTTCTAGATTGACCTTCATGTGGTAGAGAGGTAGTACGAGAGACTACAAAGTTCTTGATCTTAGTTCGACTGTCCTGTTCGACTGACTGTCCAACTGTCCCCCTTGTCCTCCTGAACTGTACTCTAACCTCTAACCACTGTAACTCTAACCTCTAACCATAGCCTACCGTACCTTAGATTTACTTTACTTCCCGTTCTCTAGCTAGAATACAAGAATCCAAATAAGAGCTTCTCAATAAATGCAAATTTCTCACCGGCAGCCGTCTCGATGGCTCGTCTTGCCACGCGGACTTGTGCCATGCTCCCACTTTTCCTAAATCGATAATTAGCTTATATTGATAGGCTTATCTTTCAAAGATAAGCTTCTCAATACAAGCTTCTCAATCTAAGCTTCTCAATACAAGCTCCTCAGTACAAGCTTCTCAATACAAGCTCCTCAATAAGCTTCTCAATCTAAGCTTCTCAATACAAGCTCCTCAATCTAAGCTCCTCAATACAAGCTTATCAATACAAGCTTCTCAATACAAGCTTCTCAATCTAAGCTTCTCAATACAATCTTCTCAATCTAAGCTTCTCAATCTAAGCTTCTCAATCTAAGCTTCTCAATACAAGCTTCTCAATCTAAGCTTCTCAATCTAAGCTTCTCAATCTAAGCTTCTCAATACAAGCTTCTCAATCTAAGCTTCTCAATCTAAGCTTCTCAATACAAGCTTATCAATCTAAGCTTCTCAATAGGCTTAAGATCTATTTATTATCTCTTTCATCTTCACCGATACAATCCTTCAACGAAAAGCGCCCGCAGCTCGATCGTCGTCAAGAGTTTGTTGAGCACTGCTGGGATTCCCTGGAGAAATTTGCATAATCAAATTCCGATATTCATAGCTTTATAAACTTAGATTTTAAGCAACTTCTCGAAATTCCAAAAATTTAGATACCTGTTCATCTTCAGCCAACGAGGTGATCGTGGCGCCGAAAAAGCGACCGCTTGACTGAAATTTTAGAGCTTTTAGAATTTAGAAAAGGGATTAGCAAATTATAGAGCTAGATTAATATCCTTTAAAAGATACATTCCACTGTGCCAGATACAATGCGTTTACTTTTGAGCATAAAGAACATTGACTTACGGTCCCGGTTGGCGCTTGAGCCATCATGCAAGCTGCTGAGATCTTTGTGTGACAGCGCTTGTGCACCTGGAAAGTCGCTCTAGTCCAGTTAGCTACAGTAGTTTGGCTACAATAGTCTTTACAGTAGTCTAACTAGCTACAGTGGCCTTTACAGTAGTCCTTAAAGTAGTCTAACTAGCTACAGTAGTCTTTACAGTAGTCTAACTAGCTACAGTGGCCTTTACAGTAGTCTAACTACCTACAGTAGCCTTTAGAGTAGTCCTTAAAGTAGTCTAACTAGCTACAGTAGCCTTTACAGTAGTCCAGCTACCGTACCAGATGCTTCAGCTACTAAACTGGACGCTATCTCATAACTGGCTACAACTACAATATCTACTGTAGGAATTACCGTAGCTAGTTCAGGAGGAAAGTTCAGCTTCTATTGATAAGTTCACTAGGTGAAACATTCGATAAAACTCAGGCACGATAGTTGAATTACTACCATAGCTGGGGATCAAGGTAGAATAAAACCAGATTACTGTAGCTAAGCAGCAGATTTACATCTTAAACTATTTACCGATATTTTACACGTTGTGCAGATAAAAATCTTCTCCGCGTGCCACATGAACTCATTGCAAAGCTCACAATATGTGGGTACGTGTACGAAGTCGCCACGGAAACGATGCCCAGCGTGGATCTGGAAGAAAGAAATGGTTATTGGATTATCTAGATTACTGTAGCTACAATAGCCAGGTACAGTAGTCAACTGGTAACTAGGTTACTGTAGCTAGAGTAGCAGGTACAGCACCCAGGTACAGTAGCCAAATGGTAACTGGGTTACTGTAACTACAATAGCCAGGTACTGTAGCCAGGTACAGTAGCCAGGTACAATAGCTAACTGGTAACTAGATTACTGTAGCTATAGTAGCCAGGTACTCTAGCCAGCCAGGTACTCTAGCCAGCCAGGTACTCTAGCCAGCCAGGTACTCTAGCCAGCCAGGTACTGTAGCCAGGTACAGTAGCCAACTGGTAACTAGATTACTGTAGCTACAGTAGCCAGGTACAGTGGCCAGGTACAGTAGCCAGGTACTGTAGCCAGGTCCTGTGGCCAGGTGCTGTAGCCAGGTACAGTAGCTAACTGGTAACTAGATTACTGTAGCTACAGTAGCCAGGCACCGTAGCCAGGTACTGTAGCCAGGTAGTGTAGCCAACTGGTAACTAGATTACTGTAGCTACAGTAGCCAGGCACCGTAGCCAGGTACTGTAGCCAGGTACTGTAGCCAGGTACTGTAGCCAACTGGTAACTAGGTTACTGTAGCTATTTGTATATAGAAGTGATTCAGGGAAAAGATTTGTGAATGTAAATTGTAATTTTGTTGGTTATTTTCCACTCATTTACCACAGTGACATCAGAGCGCCGACGTTTCTTTCGATAACTCTGAAAAAAATCAACAACTCTAAAAAAAATCGACAACTACAGCACTTCTATATAAGAAATCAAGGGCGCTGATGTTAAAATGGCTTTTAAAAACAGATATTTACCCGAATGATCCCCGTTTTCTGCCGATTTTTCTTCAATTTCGATTGCTGTGAGACGAACTCGTTGAGAAAACCGCGAAACGCGTTCACGCCAAGTGGAAGCGGGAAAGTCACCTTCTCCTCGCGACAAACCGGTAATTTTTTTATATTTATTTATTCCCTAATACTCTAATTATCATAAGCATCACCCTAGCATTGTCATTATTTATTTAGAGCTTCAATCTTCTTCATCAATCATCAATCTTCTTCATCAATCACCGTAATCTCCTTCCAATTCCCCAACCAACCTTTGTCAGTAAACCCTCGAACGTTGTGATGAGATCCTTGTATCGGAGAACTGTTCGTTCTTCCTAAATTCTTGAAAATGTTTTACAGAAGATTACTAAACTCACCGTCAGTACAGCCTCGTATCCGATCAACTCCATGTGAAATTCCCGCATCGATTTCTTGAACAATGAGTCCACGATCGTGTCCCGTTTCTTTTTGTCCTGAATTGAATTGTCGTTTTTGTCCTGTGCTCACCGTAACCCTGAATCCCTCCAGCTACCGTAACCTTGAATCCCCTCCAGCTACAGTAACCCTGAATCCCTCCAGCTACCGTAACCCTGAAGAATCCCCTCCAGCTACAGTAACCCTGAATCCCTCCAGCTACCGTAACCCTGAAGAATCCCCTCCAGCTACAGTAACCCTGAATCCCTCCAGCTACCGTAACCTTGAATCCCCTCCAGCTACAGTAACCCTGAATCCCTCCAGCTACCGTAACCTTGAATCCCCTCCAGCTACAGTAACCCTGAATCCCTCCAGCTACCGTAACCCTGAAGAATCCCCTCCAGCTACCGTCACCCTGGATCCCTCCATCTACCGAACAATTACAGTACCCATTGATTGAGAAAATACGACAGGCAGTACTTCAAAGCTAAGCCAGAGCCAAATCCAGATCTGGCAGGGTTGGACTATGTGGGATTTCATTGTTGACCAGCCAAGACCAGAAATCGCATCAGATTTGGCTTCTGATCAAAATCCAATACGGTAGATTGGTACCTGATCAAGAATAGTCAACTTTTTGAACATAAACACGGAGAAGAGCCTCAAATCGTCGACACACTCCACCACGAGACTCATCGGATCCGTCTGAATAATAGATCAAGTACAACGAACTGCTAAGTACAACAAACTACTAAGTACAACTAACTACAGCTTCGTCCAACTAGTTGGCTTTAGTTCTTTACCTGTTGTTTCGTTTGTGTGAGATTGAAAGTTGGATGGGTGGAGGTGGCAATCCGTGGAAGTTGAGCAGAGGATGGACTGCCGGATTGACGAGCTTGGCGAGAGCCGCTAGATTCGATTTTAGTATCCCTGATGAATTATAGCCAAGTATAGCCAAAGCATAGCCAAGCATAGCCAAAGCATAGCCAAAGCATAGCCAAAGCATAGCCAAAGCATAGCCAAAAACCAATTCACCGTATCTCCCAGGGTTTTCTTGGTGGCTCTAAACGTGTCGGCGATCGAAGCGGTGAAGTGGGTGAGCAGGGTAAAGATGGCGCGAAAGATGAGCACTCTTTGTGGAAAGTCATCTTGCAACCTGGAACAAAAGAAATGAGACTTTTGTTGAGCTATCTTGTGATCTTGTATCTTGGGAAAACTCACGAGAACATTTGAGCGCTTGGGCAAGCAATCCGGAGAGTTGCTTTGCGCAAAGGGCGCACGGTTCGGCTCGACGCAATCGTTGAACTTTTAGGGAATGAATGTCGGGATGACTGAAATCAGAGATTAGCTAGAGAGCTTTAGCTAGAGAGCTAGAGAGCTTTAGCTAGAGAGCTTTAGCTAGAGAGCTTTAGCTAGAGAGCTTTAGCTAGAGAGCTTTAGCTAGAGCTTTAGCTAGAGAGCTTTAGCTAGAGAATGCTCTTTTCTCGAAGTTGAGAATCGATTCAAGAGGTGTATCTTATAGAATCAGAAATGTGGATTCAGAAATTGCAAAAATTAGCTCCGGACTCGCACGGAAACGCGAGGAATCTGGCATGGAGATAGGAGAAGATTTCGAGCTCTATGAAGCTGTGAAAAGGAGACTTTGAGTTGACTAAGCTTGCGAGGAAGTTTGCGAGGAAGCTTGCGACTAGCTTGCGACTAGCTTGCGACTAGCTTGCGACTAGCTTGCCGACTAGCTTGCGACTAGCAAGTTCTCAGTGTTGTTGGGTTAACAATGATTGACTGTTTGTTGAAACCTTGTGGATGGATGATCATCATCTCCTTCGGAAACAGCTCCACTGTCACTTCTCCTCCCAAAAAGTCCCTCGACAACGCCTTTCAAATTTCGTTTCGCCTTTTGGAAACCGATTTTCCCGCTTCCCGTTTTCTTCTTCGTGATCACGTTTGAGAGCTGAATTTCGAGATTTCGAGATTCTTTAAACCTGTATTCTCTTAAATTTTCAAATATTTTTACTTACGATACTCGGTGAGGAATTTTGAGCAATTTAGCTTTAGAATTTGGTTTAAAATTTAGCTTTAGCTTTAGAAGTTAGCTTTAGAATCTAGCTTTAGCTTGACGATTTAGCTTTAAAATCTAGCTTGACAATTTAACTTTACAATATAGCTTTACAATTTCCTTACCGTACGGCAATTTCCTTCCTTACCGTGAGCAATTTAGGGTAGCTTTACAAGTCTACTGTACTGTACAAGTCTACTGTACTGTACAAGTCTATTGTACTGTACAAGTCTACTGTACTGTACAAGTCTACTGTACTGTACAAGTCTACTGTACTGTACAAGTCTATTGTACTGTACAAGTCTATTGTACTGAAGTCTATTGTATTGTACAAGTCTACTGTATTGTACAAGTCTACTGTACTGTACAAGTCTACTACAGCAGTAGTCTGACCAGTACTATTGCAATCTTGACTACAATCTTTAGGCTACAGTAACCAGCATAAATAGTACAGCAGTAGTCTGACCAGTACTACTGCAATCTTGACTACAATGTGCAGGCTACTGTAACCAGTACAGTAGTAAGCCAAGCTACAGTAACCACTATCAACAGTAAGCTATAGTGACCAGTACTACCGTAATCTTGGCTACAATCTGTAGGCTGCAGTAACCATTTTTTCCTAGAAGAGGCAAGTTTACGGTAGTATGGGAATACATTTTCGAGAACGGACTAAAAACAAAGCTTCACCTCATCAAGCGTTCTCAATGTTTCCCCTTTTCTCGCAATTTGATCACTTTCCGTGCTTGCCGCTCGTCGCAACATTTTCAATTTCGCCGTTGATGCGGTCGCGGCCAAGCTCTGACGTCGGTGGAAAGCGTTTTCCGTTGGCTCTTCTCTGCAAATCCACTCTACAACTAAATCCAGATCGATTCTTACTCGATCAGCTTTAGCTTTGTGTCCTCAAGTGTGAAAGCGACATCCAAATCAACATTGTCATCGCTAAAATGTAAAATGGCTTCTTTAAAGTCTTCTTTAAAGCTTTAATGGCTTCTTTAAAGTCTTTAATGACTTCTTTAAAGGCTCCTTTAATGGCTTCTTTAATGGCTTCTTTAAAGTCTTTACTGATTCTTTAAAGTCTTTAATGGCTTCTTTAAAGGCTTCTTTAAAGGCTTCTTTAAAGGCTTCTTTAAAGGCTTCTTTAAAGGCTTCTTTAAAGGCTCCTTTAATGGCTTCTTTAAAATCTTTAATGGCTTCTTTAAAGTCTTTACTGATTCTTTAAAGTATTTACTTGTAATTCCCAAAAACATCTCCTTCCGAAGGTGTCAAATCTAATCCATCATCGGATTCTTCTCCCGATGAGCACTCATCAGATGAGGTGGCGAACTGGAATTTGAAAGTACTCCATTGTACAATGAAAGTACAATGCACAATGGATTGTCAAGTTTACCAGTGAACCAGTGATCGTAAACAGACTACGCAATGCTCCTATAGAGCTGTTTAAAGCAAGAACAACAAGCCAAACCTCAGCCAATGACGCTGGATTGTTGAGATCAAATTTCGGGAGTTGAAATGTGTGAATTTTGGTGATGTGGAAACGGTTAGCACCTTTTCGTGGGATGTCGCCGATTCTAAAAACATTTATATGTCGTAGCCGATGGAGGATTTCAGCGAATTATATCTCGGTTGGTATTATTTTGGTATTATTGTTTATTTTTGTTGTTTAGTTTGGTCGAAAAATGCAACTTGCAATGAAAAATGCAAAATGCAACTGCAACTAGAATGCGTTTTTAGCTTTTAAGCGCCTTTTAGAGAGTTTGCTTGAGTTTGTGGTATTGACTTCAGTCAATACAGAACTCAAGATTTCATTTTTGACACTTCTTCGGCTAGCCGAAGAAGTCTGAGACTTAATCGGCTGAAATCCTTCATCGGCTACGACATATACATTTTGAATTGAGTTGAAACTATTGAGTTGGTGAATTGAAAACTGCCAAACTTTGACGACTTTAAGTTTGACTTGAACTTTATTCAACATAAAACCACAAATCCATTCCAAATAATTTCCATTATTATTGACGACTTCTGCCCATTTTATAGGCAATTTGCGGATTCCTCTTTCGTAGTAGGATTTTGGTTTGTTTGTGAGACTCAGACTCAACAATGGAGGACTGGTGATGTCAGTTTGAGACTCAGTTTGAGCACTTTCTTCAAAAGAAACGCATTTTGGTGTCAATGGGAAAGTTGTAGAGAATAAAAAATTAGGCTTATAGTCAAATTTTCAAAAAGATACACTTAGCCGTTTCGCTTAAAATGCAAGTTTTGTGAAAACTCGTAATCGAAAATCGAAAATTTCGCATTTCTTGAAAACCAGTTTTTGAATCGTTCTGAAAATTTGGATATAAGCTTCATTTTTGATTCTCTACAACTTTTCCATTGACACCAAAATGGGTTTCTTTTGAAGAAGGTCCTCAAACTGTCACACATGACAATAGCTCGCAGTTTTCAATTCACCAATCCAACAGATTGAGATTAGCCTTGATTTGAGGACAAGTCAATGTCCAATTTGAGGATTCAGAGCCAGCCAGATTAGTTTGGCAGAGGGAGAGGGAAGGGGCTTATGTAAAAGCCCTGCGCCAAACGACGAGCGATTACGCGGCCGCACAAAGGCCGCATATTTCCACAATAGCCCACAATCTTCAATTCACCAATCCAATATCATCAATTTCCTTTACCCAATCACCGTATTTCCGTATTTCTGCTGACCTTTTCCTCGTCAACGCTCCCCTATACGCTGCTTGAAGTGCCAGAATCGAGCTTTTCAACTGATTGTACCGTTTCTCTTCTCGATATCTGAAAAGTTCTCGATGTTGTGATTGGATTTTATTTGAGGGTTTCTTGAGATTAAATCTGGTTTAGCTTGTCCTACAGATCATGATATTAAGAGAAAGAAAGCCTGGCAAAACCCAGTTCTCAAGAAATCAATAATATTACCAAACTAGATTCAGTCTAAGATCTAAGCCTAAGCCTAAGCCTAAGCCTTTCCAGCTCACCGCCTCCAATTTGCTTGTATGACGAGTGCCGCATAACTCTCATGGCGTAATCGATTTCGCAGCTGCATTCCACGGAACATTGCTTGGATTCGGATGACTCCATTCCGCAATCGGAGGTACTTCTTTCGCGCGAGAACCGTTCGAAACCATCTGGAAACATGATTTGTTGCGTACTATAGTAGAATACTTATGGGTGACTTAATACTTATGAGTTAAACCCTTACGGTAATCAATTGTAGCTAAAAAATGGGGGAAATGACGCAAGATCAGGGCTAATAGAGAGTTTCGATAAAGATACAAACGTTTTCTCAGCGCAAAATCAAAACTAGAACCAGTGGAATGGCCAGGACTCGTGGAATGGCCAGAGGAATGCCAGAGCCAGTGGAACGGCCAGAGGAATGGCCAGAGCCAGTGGAATAGCCAGAGCCAGTGGAATGACCAAAGCCAATGGAATGGTTACTTCACCCAAGAGAATTAGGACTTTAAGAGCTCCATTAGATAGCAACTACCCAAAGTAAGACTCCCGTTCAGCCAGTAGGACTTTAAGGGTAGGTATTCACTACTCAAAGCTGAGAATTGAGCAAAATTGGCTACTCCATCGAATTCTCCATATCAAAAAACCCAAGTTCTCGAATTTTCAGTAAATTTGTTTAACTTTAACGATTCTAAAAGGTTTTTCCCGTTTCTTGGGTAATTAAACCGGTAGGGTTTTGAGTAGGATTAGGCCAAAAGGCGAGGGTTTACGGGAGAGCACAGAGTACACGGGGTAAGCCAAACAGCTTGCCAAACCTTTGCAGAGTGACAATATGTTGCATGATCGTTCGATGGAGGAAATCGTCAAGGATCAACTTCTCAGCGTCACGCATGAACACCTGACATTGATGATTGATGTCTTAATGTCTGAATTTTCTCATTCAAACCTTTGTCAACCCATACTGCACATTGTCTTCTTGTATCAGTGGATGATTTTGGATGAAATTCTTCACATCTTCTTCTTGACTTTCCCGACCGTACGGCAAAAGGATACGGTATTGATTGATGAATGCCTGGAAATGGGAATGTTTGGGTAAAGCCTAAGCCGTAACCATTTCAGGGACAAGCCAGATTAGTTGGGTTGGCCTGAGTTGGCCGGGCCTAGTCTCCAACAAGACCTAAGCCTAGGTGAACCTGAGCCTGAATCTGAGCCTGAGCCTAAGCCTGAACCTGGGCCTGAGTCTAATCCCAAGCCTAAGTCTAAGCCTGATCCTAAGCCTAAACCTGAGCCGAAGCCTGAGCCTGAATCTGAATCTGAGCCTGAGCCTAAACCCGAACCTAAGCCTCAGCCTCGCCTCAGCCTGAACCTAAGCCTGAGCCTAAATCTGAGCCTGAGCCTAAGCCTAAACCTAAGCCAGAGCCTTAACCTGAACCTAAGCCTGAACCTAAGCCTCAGCCTGAACCTAAGCCTCAGCCTGAACCTAAGCCTCAGCCTGAACCTAAGCCTGATCACCGAAAACCCCCAAACCCAAATGGACTCAGTCTTAGCCGAGACTGAGTCCAAGTCTGAGCCTAGGTTGGACACGTTGATCCTCCTATTCCTATGGGTTGGGACTGGGTCATCGATCAGCGCCGGGATTCGAATCAGCAACCTCTCGCTTACCGGGCGAATCCAATGAGCTATACCCTAAGCTGTACCAAGGTAGAAATTCCATGAAATTGACCTAAACCTAGATTTTACTGGTTTAGCTTGACCTGGAAACAGCCTGGGAAAACTACTTGAGTCAATCAAAGTCTAGCTTGGCCTATAGCCAGAGTCAGTTCCAAATCTTACTTGGCACTCACAAGAACACCAAGAGATCCTAAAAGTCAGCTTTTGCTAGGCTATAATACACTCTAACAATCCTTTCACTAGATACCTGATACTCGATTCTGACACTGTAGCCGGCTCGTCGAATCCGCACCGTTTCCAGCATTCCCGTGTAGCGCAATTGTCGCAAAATAATGTCCTCATCGAAATGATTGGCTATCTAGAGAAATTTCGACTTTAAACAGTCTTTGTTACCACTTTGATCTGCTATAAAATGAAAGGAATACCTTCTCATTGTTGCTCTTGATGCAGCGGATAAAGTAAGGCGTAGCGGCGCCTAGTGTTGACATCAAGCTGTAAAGTCCAGGTTTTGAGAGTTGAGAAACTGATTACCGTATCAAGCTGTACTCGAATTGTCGCGAGACTGAGGCTGGCTTTGCGGAGGTGACACGGCGACGACCGATCGCCTCACGGAGGATCTAGCGAGTGGTATAATAACCCTACCGTAATCCTACAGTAACCATATCGTAGCCCTACCCTAACCCTACCGTAGCCCTGCCGTAGTCCTACTGTAACCCTACCGTAACCCCGCCGTAACTCTACCGTAATCCTACGGTAGGACTACTGTAACCCTACCGTAGCCCTGCCGTAGGACTACTGCAGTCCTACCGTAGCCCTGCCGTAACTCTACTGCAACCCTACCGTAACCCTACCGTAGTCCTACTGTAACCCTACCGTGACCCTACCGTAGCCCTACCATAATCCTACTGTAACCCTACCGTGACCCTACCGTAGCCCTACCATAATCCTACTGTAACCCTACCGTGACCCTACCGTAGCCCTACCATAATCCTGCTGTAACCCTACCGTAGCCCTACCATAATCCTACTGTAACCCTACCGTGACCCTACCGTAGCCCTACCATAATCCTACTGTAACCCTACCGTAACCCTTCCGTAGTAGCAGCTACAGTAACACTAGTGTCAAAAGTAACCTTAGTTACAGTAACCTTGATAACTTGTAACCCTTTGATGCAGCCCTGCCAGCGGCAACTCTAACAACCACATCAATTCTTAGATACCTAGCTATCGATTATAGCCATCATAACCCTCACTATTTTCTACCTTTACTCTTACTATTATACAGTAATTCACCTGCAAACTTTTCAAAGTAGAGAGCCGTTCTTTCTGTGGTCGATGCATGCTTCGACGGGCTTGTGAGGTAATTGTGCCAAAAACAGACGTGTCACAGAAATCCGGGATGGAGAGGCTAAAATGATATTGATGATTTCCAAAAAAATAGACTCACCGTAGTTCTCCGCGAAGAAAAGCGGATAGCTGAGAGTCGGATGAGCGTCGGCCTCTCGATGGATCTTCGTCTCGAACTCCCAAATGACCAGCGCTTTCTAGAAAGTGATGGAGTGTGAAATTTGGAGAATAGATTTAAATCTAATAGCTAGATATTGATTAATGTCACTTAGAGCTTAGGTATTAGAGGTTAGTAACTTTAAAGCTACTGTAATTCCTTACCACTTCGCTGAATTTTCCTGCCAGCTTGCTTGAAAGCGTAGAGTGCTCGGAAGACTGATCGAATCAAAGTCCATCTGGAAATTGAGACAATTTCTGGAGCTACAGTAATCTAGCTACAATAATCTAGCTACAGGAATCTAGCTACAGTAATCTACAGTAATCTGGAGCTACAGTAATCTACAGTAATCTGGAGCTACAGTAATCTACAGTAATCTGGAGCTACAGTAATCTACAGTAATCTGGAGCTACAGTAATCTACAGTAATCTGGAGCTACAGTAATCTACAGTAATCTGGAGCTACAGTAAGCCAGGCAATAGTTACAGTAATCTGGAGCTACAGTAAGCCGGGCAATAGTTACAGTAAGCCATAGACTACCATAGCCTACACAGCTACAGTAAACGTTGCAGTCAAGCCCTGGACATGACTTGTATGTCTCTGAAGACATGACTGAAGCCACGTAAAGCTTCCAGAGACATACAAGTCATGTCCAAGGCTTGGCTGCCAAGTTTACTGTAGCTTCTTTCTAAATCTTCAGCCTTGCTCACCGATAAACAGCCACCGGATCGGAGCCGACCAATTCGCGGACCAGTGAATATTTCGAATTCTTCAATGTAATCAACACATCGTGTCGCATTAGATCCTTATTTTTCTCGCGGAAACCCTTGAATGATGAGAATTTGAATGTAGGACTCTTGTAGACTTTAGATAGCCTTCAAAGCCTTCAAAGCCTTCAAACTGTAAGCCTTCAAAGCCTTCAAAGCCTTCAAACTGTAAGCCTTCAAGTATTCAAACTGTAAGCCTTCAAAGCCTTCAAAGCCTTCAAACTGTAAGCCTTCAAACAAGACTGTTAACAAGACTGCATTAACTACATTGACTTGACATTAACAATTGAACTTGACAATTAAATCAAATCCTAAATTCCACTGTATCTAATCCAACCGTTGTCTGATATTTCACTTTTCCCGCATAATGCGCCACGATGAAGGCTTTCTCGCGTTTCTGGGGCATCTCGTAGTACTCGTTGTTCTAAAATTTGTCGGTAATTTGTCAAGCTACAGTAATCCGCAGCTACCGTAGCCTGCAGCTATAGTAGCGGCTACCGTAGCCTGCAGCTACAGTAATCCGCTTTTTAGACTCACTTTCAAGAAAGTGTTCAACTTGTCGAGCATCGATTGATCGGTACCATTGTGAATGTTTGACTCCTCGTCGATCAGTCGAAGGATTCCATAGGGTTTCGCCTGAAGAGACTGGTACAGTAATCCAGAGGTACAGTAATCCAGAGGTACAGTAACCCAGAGGTACAGTAACCTAGAGATACAGTAATCCAGAGATACAGTAATCCAGAGGTACAGTAATCCAGAGATACAGTAACCTAGAGATACAGTAACCTAGGGAGACAGTAATCTAGAGATACAGTAATCTAGGGAGACAGTAATCTAGCGATACGGTAACCTAGAGATACTGGAACCTAGAGATACAGTAATCAAAGCTACAGTAACCCTGATCACTAATCAATGTCTCTACAGTAAGCCTAGCAACAGTTAAAGTAACCTAGCAAGCCACAGTAAGTTTTGGTTACCATAATCCTAGCAGCTACAGTTACCCTGACAGCAATCCCTAGCTACAGAAATCCCTAGCTACAGTAATCTCTAGCTACAGCAAGCCCTAGTTACAGTAATCTCTGGCTACAGCAATCCCTAGCTACAGTAATCTCTAGCTACACTAGTCCGTGGCTAGAGTAATCTCTAGTTACACTAATCCCTAGCTAAAGTAATCCCTGGCTACAGCAAGCCCTAGCTACATTAACCTCTAGCTACAGTAATCTCTAGTTACACTAATCCCTAGCTACAGCAAGCCCTAACTACAGTAATCACTAGCTACAATAACTACAGTTCTGGCAGCGATTCTAGCTACCACACGTCAGCTACAGCAATCCATAACGTAATCTCTAACTATAAACTACAATAATTCCTAACCACGTATCAATAGCTACAGTAAAATTGATACCACCGTAATCCCTGAGGTCTTCAGTTCACCAAAGCCCACCTGAAACAAATGCACACACTCCGTATTATCAGTGTACTCGATATTCGTCCACGTGATCCCCTCTTTGAGATATTCTTCCTGAAATCTTTTCTTTAAACTCCTCTATTCTAAAGCTTCTTAGAAAAACCTGCTCAAACTGAAAGATGTGTTGATTGAAATAAGCTTGAAGATGTTCATTCGCGTAATTGATACACAATTGCTCAAATGAATTTTTATGTCCACCAACGTCTTCAAAACCGAAAATGTCGAGAATCCCTGGAAATTTGCGGTTCTTAGATTGCTTAGATTCGTATCAAAAGCTAGTTACAGTAGTTACAGTAATCCCTGATCACCCTAGTTACAACAGCTTACAGTAGCCTGGCAGCTACAGTAACCCCTAGCTACAGTAACTTTCTAGAACTCACCAATATAATAACCATTTGTAGGCGATTGAGCACGAAGCAGTTGTTGATTGATCCGCAAAACGATCCAATGAAAGAGTGCATTGTAGAGGCATTTGGCCATCGCATCTCGTGTGTTTGTTGCCTTAAACTTTTCACTTTTGGAATGATAAGTTTAGGGTTGAGCCTCTCCTCCAGCTCGATTCAATTTGACTCACCTCCGAAACGCTGTATCTTGAAATGACCGTATCGTTTTTTGTCACCGTTCGTCGCATTGTCAACGCCTAAACGGTACTCGAATTGCCCTATTCTGGCTACCGTAATCTTGACAAACAAGCCCTAGCAGATACAGTACCCTAGCTACAGTACCCTAGCGGCTACAGTACTCTAACAGCTACAGTACCCTAACAGCTACAGTACCCTAGCTACAGTACCCTAACAGCTACAGTAACCTAGCTACAGTACCCTAACAGCTACAGTACCCTAGCTACAGTACCCTAGCAGCTACAGTACCCTAGCAGCTGCAGTACCCTAGCTACAGTACTCTAACAGCCACAGTACCCTAGCTACAGTACTCTAACAGCTACAGTACCCTAGCTACAGTACCCTAGCGGCTACAGTACTCTAACAGCTACAGTACCCTAGCAGCTACAGTACCCTAGCTACAGTACTCTAACGGCTACAGTACCCTAGTTACAATACCCTAGCTACAGTACCCTACAGTACTAGCAGCTAATCCCCTTGCTACCACATAACAACTACAGTAACCCAGACGGTTACAATGAGCTGTAATACCTTACTACAATAAGCACACAACTATTCAGCACTTTCCCTCACCTGTAACAGTTGATCGGCTCGAATATTCAGCAATTTCGCCACCAATCCCACGACTTCTTCATTTTCAATGTAAGCCGCCTCGTCACTGTGATAGCCTTGACGCTAAATGTCAACCAGATAAATCTAACGTTTTCATACTAAATGTACCTTGATATATTTAATGTTCCCTAGTAGAAGCACAGCGGAGAGAATCGCTTGAAGGGTGTGTTGGGTCGTGGGTGGAAAGCCGACCGCTAGCATGGCCTAAAGATAACGAAATGCTGAGCACAGTGATTTAGTATGCTTTAGTACTATCACCGTACATAGTACCATATACAGCCGACGCCTTATATACGCTGTTTCACATATGCCGCCTTATATACACTGATTTATCTACGCCCTCTTATATCCGCAACCTTATATACACTGCTTCATAAACTCCACCTTATATACGCTCCTTCACATAAGCCGCCTTATATACACCACCTTGTATACGCTGCTTTATCTATGCCGTCTTATCTACGCCGCCTTATATACGCTGCTTTATCTATGCCGTCTTATCTACGCCGCCTTATCTACGTAGTCTTATCTACGCCGCCTTATATACATCTTTTAAAGACATTCAGCCGTTTAACTGATTTGCTGGCAGACTCCCTTCAAACCGTTGAACCGTTGTTTAGCATACCATTGTTTTCAAGTGCTCCGAGCTTACGCTAAACCGAAGGCTGACTCAAAAATTGTTAAAGCTTTTACTATTATTGATTTTTTACGACTAGACTCTGTTTACTAATAGGCAAACCTCGTTAACAGATTTTTCAGTAAGCTTTGATTGTTTCTTGTTATTTACTAGTTCTTTGTTGAGAAACACGCAATAACTTGATAAAACAATTTGCTTAAAATGATTTGCTTGAAGAGATCTGCTTGAAACGATCTGCTTGAAACGATCTGCTTGAAACGATTTGCTTGAAATGATCTGCTTGAAATGATCTGCTTGAAAAGCTTTGCTTGAAACGATTTGCTTGAAATGATCTGCTTGAAAAGATTTATGGATTTATTTATTTCAATATAACGATGTGTTCGTTATAACGATTTCAAGCGGGGGTCCCAATCGTTATATCAAGAGTCGTTATATCAAGAGTCTGTAGTAGATTAGACCCAGACTAACCTGTTTCAATCTGCTCCATTCGTATTTCTCGTTTACACCCTCGGTGGCCTCGTAGGTGTTCTAAAAGAGAGATTATCAGCTTCTCAAATAGTACAGTAACCCATATGTTAAACCCAGGCTACAGTAATCTTTAGAGACTACGGTAGAGACTACGTGGGTTGTACTAATAGCTACTAACGACGGGTTACGATAGCCGTCATTCTTCATTCTGAATCTCAATGGGATACCTGATTTAAATACATATAATCATCAGGTTTCATCAAGAAGAACTCCTTTCTTTCATCATCGCTTGCACCCTCGAGAAGATAGTAGAAAACGTGGTAGTTTCTAAAGAAAACTGGATACTTAATTCATAAACTTGGTTACGGCTGATATACGCCGCCTTATATACGCCGTCTTATATACGCGGTCTTATATCCGCTGTCTTATATCCGCCGTCTTATATCCGCTGTCTTATATCCGCTGTCTTATATCCGCTGTCTTATATCCGCTGTCTTATATACGCCGTCTTATATACGTCTTTTAAAGATATGCGCCTTTTAATTAATTTGGTGGCCGTTTCCCTTCAAACCGTTGAACCGTTGAGCCGTTGTTTAGCATACCATTGTTTTCAAGTGCTTTACACAGTGATTTAGTATGCTTTAGTACTATCACCGTACATAGTACTATATACAGTCGACGCCTTATATACGCTGCTTCATATATGCCGCCTTATATATGCTGCTTCATATATGCCGCCTTATATACGCTGCTTTATATACGCAGCCTTGTATACGCCGCCTTATATACGCAGCCTTGTATACGCCGCCTTATATACACTACTTCATATCCGCCGTCTTATCTACGCCGTCTTATATACGCCTTTTAAAGATATCAGCTGAGTTCAAGTTATTTGTTATATCAACCAAATCGTTGTATCAAGCCTACCTGAGCCCAAACCTGAGCCTGAGTCTCTAAAGCCGACCGTAATCCTACCAATTGATAGGATTACGGTAGGCTTACTTTGTAGGCTTTGTAGATCGTAAACTAGACTCGTTCTTTATCTATTTTCTTCTTAAGCTCTTAAATTTTCTTTCCTATCGTTAAATAAGGGAAACTTTAAAATTCAAGTGCACTTAGCTCTTCTCTGAGCTCACAAAACATCAAATGAACGAATCTAATGCGTTAGAAAAGGTAGGTTTACAATTTTTGGCGCACAAAGTACAATCAAAGTTTTATCCCAGTTTATGCGGTGTTTTAAAGTTTCAATTTTTCTTTTTTTTCTTTTAAAATTCTTTAGTTGATTTCAAGTGTTGGTGGGGGTGGAAAAAGAGAAAAAAAAACAGAAAAAAAGAGAAATCTCAAGTACTTTTTGCACTATTTGATCGTCAAATTCTCTTTTTTTTTAAATTTTATTTCATTTTCTCATCTTATCCAATCGATCTCATCACATCAAATCGTTTAAACAAACAAAAAAAGGAAAGGAAAGGAAAGGAAAGGACAGAACTATCAAGGAAAAGCTTCTGGAAAACAAAATTTCCTCAACTACTAAAGAAAATGAATATCTTCAATCGATTCACCGATCCCGAAAATCCCAGGGTACAAATTTACAGCTGAATATCTTTTTTGGCCATTGGCCTTGAATGGAAATTGCAATGAAATGATTGGCGAAATGTTCTTTGTGCGGCCCCACAATCGCTCGCTTTCTGGCAACCCCGACTAGCATAAGGGCTTTCATTTTCGAGCGAAAAGGACGAAAAGGACCGGGAGGAAATGGCATTTACTTCGTCAGTATGCCCAAATTTTTGTGATCTTGGCTTAAATGGTTTGAATGGCTTAAGTTCTCGCCTTAAATGTTGCCATATTTTGAAGATGACTCGGTCTAGACTAAACTTATTTGGATTTGATGGACAGCCTTATTCCTTCACCTTCTGATTACTTATTCCTAGTGATAAGCAATGATTTGGCCAACAAATGGCTTAAGTTCTCGCCTTAAATGCTGCCATGTTTCGAAGATGACTGATTCTAAACTAAATTTATTTGGATGGAAGGTGATGGACAGCCTTGTTCCTTCACCTTCTTATTCCTGACGATGAGCAATGATTTGGCCAACAAACGCTTTGAATTCGAAGATGATATCAAAAAATGGCTGACAGATTGGTTTTGAATAAAAATTGAAGATTTTCTGTGATAAAGGCACGACTTCTACCAGTAAAATTGGCAAAAATCATACAAAATCTTTTGCATTAAAAGATTTGTAGAGAAAAGGAATCAAATTTAGAGAGATAAGGAACCAAATTTAGAGAGATCAGAGAGATTCAGCCAAAACCAAGTCTGCTGCCGAATCGCATCGTTCTCTCTGTGCTGCTTTCGGAAATGGCAGTTCGTCTCTCAGGCAGTGCCAGACTTGGTTTCAACGATTCCGAGAAGGAGACGAGGCTTTGGAAGAAGAAGGAACCAAAAGACAAAAAAGAGGACCAAATTTGTAGAGAAAAGAAAAGCATCCGATCTTTTTCTATTTCCTTTACAATTGCACTAGAATCTGCTGCACTGTTGTCTGTATTTGGCTGGTGAAACGAATATTGGTTTGATTCAGATTGGCGATGAAATCTAACCTTTCCTAGTGAGAATTAAGGTTGAAACCGACTCGAAAACTTGATTTTCTCTGATCTTTACTATCAATAGATTATCTAAACCTATAAACTGATAAAAACTCAATTGTAAGTACTCACCTTTCTCCAACAGCTTGCGAAATAATCCGTGACTTCTCGAGTAGATAGATCTCCATGTTGGCTCTGAAACTTGTCAAGAGTCAAAAGAAGTTAACAGTCAAAAGAAGTTAACAATTTTTCACATTTCCTCACCCTGAAACCATTCCATTCTCTCGATAATTCACTTTAATGAATTTTCCGAAACGAGAGCTGTTGTTGTTTTGAACAGTGACCGCGTTACCGAAAGCCTGAAATTGAATGGTTTTAAAATGGTTTAAAATGACTTTAAAATGGTTTAAAATGGCTTAAAATGGTTTAAAATAGTTTAAAATAGTTTAAAATAGCTTTAAAAAGGCTCTTAAATGGTCTAAAATGGCTTTAAAACAGCTTTAAAATAGTTTAAAATGGTTTAAAATGGTTTAAAATGGTTTAAAATGGTTTAAAATGATTTAAAATGATTTAAAATGGTTTAAAATAGTTTAAAATGGTTTAAAATGGTTTAAAATAGTTTAAAATAGTTTAAAATGGTTTAAAATAGTTTAAAATGGTTTAAAATAGCTTTAAAAAGGCTCTTAAATGGTCTAAAATGGCTTTAAAACAGCTTTAAAATGGTTTAAAATGGTTTAAAATAGTTTAAAATGGGTTTAAAATGGTTTAAAATGATTTTAAATGGTTTAAAATGGTTTAAAATGGTTTAAAATGGCTTTAAAATAGTTTAAAATGGCTTTAAATTGTTTAAAATGGTTTAAAATGGCTTTAAAATAGTTTAAAATGGCTTTAAATTGTTTAAAATGGTTTCAAATGGTTTCAAATGGTTTAAAATGGTTTAAAATGGTTTAAAATGGTTTAAAATGGTTTAAAACGATTCAATTTCTTGCCAACCTCTAGAACAGGTCCAGCTGAGAGCAGTGTTTGTTCCACAGAGCATCCAGTGGATCCCTTTTGAGACAATGTTGTGAGGTGATGCAGGAGGAAATTTGTTGACTCGGTTTTCCCTAGATTGTCCTTATTGAATTGACGACTATTATAGGTTATGCATTGATATTTCTAATTTCCATTTGATCAGCTAGGAAATTGAAATTGACATTGATATTGAGATTGAAATTGACATTGATATTGACATTGATATTGAGATTGACATTGAGATTGACATTGAGATTGAAATTGACATTGACATTGGAATTGACAGCTGATGAAATTACGAGAATTATGAGAATGTCAAAAGCAAGAATCAATGACTATCTACTAGAAAAATCAATCTCAAAACTGATATTCAAGAAATGCTAAAGTCAAAGAGGCGGTCGACAGTGAAAACACGTGTTTTTCAATAGAAAATCTATCAAAACCTCTACGAAGAAATTGGCTGAATAAATTTCTCTGTAAATTTCGCTATATACTAAACGTTCTCTGCTCTATCCTTTATCTATTGATACAAAGATTGGTTTTTGTCGAAATCGCAGAATTAGGTCGTTGCTTTTCCTCGTTTTTTCAACTTAATATAATCTTAATACCTAACTGGATTATTAGCACGATATTACAGTTAGCTTGCAAATAGCTTTATAGATTGCTGATCAAGATTAAGGACAAGATCGAGGCAGAGATCAAGGCCAAGATCAAGATCTAGATCAAGATCAAAGCCAAGATCAAAGCCAAGAGCAAAGCCAAGAGCAAAGCCAGGATCAAAGCCAAGATCAAGGCCAAGATCAAGATCAAATCCAACATCAAAGCCAGGATGCAAGCCAGGATCAAAGCCAAGATCAAGGCCAAGGTCAAGGCCAAGATCAAGATCAAATCCAACATCAAAGCCAGGATGCAAGCCAGGATCAAAGCCAACAAGATCAAGTCCAAGATCAAGAGAACAAAAGTGAGCTCAGATCAAAGCTTGTTCAAAACCCGAACCTGATCCACTCTCGCCAGAGATCACGATACACTGGTTCTCCTTGATTCGAAGCATGCTGAAATTAGAGTTTTTCAGTTTCCAAGATTGTGATTGCTTCAAAAGATGAAATCAAAGTTTGGGTAATTGTACAGTTTGTTTGGGTGATTTTGGTAGTCTGGGTATCTATATCTGACTTTGAATTACTATTTTAACCTCTATTGACACATTAAGGACACAATTGACACATTCAGCAAGCTTTCTGGGTTACTGTAGCCAAGATTTACTGTATAGATTTACTGTAAAATCTTTCCATAGTGCTTTTGATCTGTTTCTAGACTCACTTATGATATGTGACATCGGCGATTGCGAAAATGTGCGGTGGAAGAGAGCCGAGTGCTGACGAGCAGTACAAACGGGCGTATTTCGGGTTGTAGATGGGGAAAAAGCTGTAAAAAGCTGTAAATAAGGAATTCACATAAATAAAGCAATAATCTCTATATGATTCGCTATTTACTAGAAGAATTTTATAAATCCAATGTGCCCAGTGGGTTCTGCAAGGGACTCCTCACCTGAACGGGTTCACTGCAACGAGAATCGGTCCAATGTAGGTGTAGATGTGGCCACTGTTGAAACTAAACTTATATTTTAAGAAAAGAAATCTATAATTATCATAGTTTAAATCAAAAACATACTTTAAAGCTGAATAAAAGTGTACAACTGACGGAAATTCTAGAATGGCTCTTGACCTTAAGAATAGGCCTTGATCTTAGAATAGGCCTTGATCAAGATCCTAGAATGGCTCTTGATCAAGATCTTAGAATGGGCCTTGATCAAGATCCTAGAATGAGCCTTGATCAAGATCCTAGAATGAGCCTTGATCAAGATCCTAGAATGAGCCTTGATCAAGATCCTAGAATGAGCCTTGATCAAGATCCTAGAGGCCTTGATCAAGATCCTAGAGGCCTTGATCAAGATCCTAGAGGCCTTGATCAAGATCCTAGAGGCCTTGATCAAGATCCCAGAGGCCTTGATCAAGATCCTAGAGGCCTTGATCAAGTCCTAGAGGCCTTGATCAAGATCCTAGAATGGGCCTTGATCAAGATCCTAGAGGCCTTGATCAAGATCCTAGAGGCCTTGATCAAGATCCTAGAGGCCTTGATCAAGATCCTAGAGGCCTTGATCAAGATCCTAGAGGCCTTGATCAAGATCCTAGAATGGGCCTTGATCAAGATCCTAGAGGCCTTGATCAAGATCCTAGAGGCCTTGATCAAGATCCTAGAGGCCTTGATCAAGATCCTAGAGGCCTTGATCAAGATCCTAGAGGCCTTGATCAAGATCCTAGAAGGGCCTTGATCAAGATCAAGATCCAGATCCGAAGCTCTACACAAACATACAAAGAACTACGTGAGACTCCAACAGACAGTACTGTTGCGTAGGCGTTTAGTAGGGTCACATAGTCATCTTTTTGTTCTTTGAATTTTTTCTAGAGCTTCGGATCTGGATCTTGATCTTGATCAAAGCCTATTCTAGGATCTTGATCAAGAGCCATTCTAGGATTGTGTAGAGATCCGGAATTGGATTCGGACATTGCTGATCTTGAAAATGTTGTAAAACACTTCAAATCTATAGATTTGAATCGGATTTAAGAATTTGATTCAACAAAAAGAAACTTTAAACCATAAAACGAATATGATTCACTTACAATCAACAATTTACAATCAACAAAATCGAAAAACCACCAACCGATCCCTCAAATTGTCCAATAAAGTCTGCTCAGTCAGCTCGGGCAACATGCACAGGTCAGCGTATTCACGATCCTGTAACACTACAGTAATCCCTTGAATTTCTAGGCTTTTCTTTAGATTTAACGAAGGCTAAAGATTAGATTTAACCTTTAAATTTCTCTAAAATTGTCAAATTCAAGAAAAAAAAAAAGCAAAAACCTGTGGTTGTGTAAGAAATTTTGCTAGAAAAGCGTCAATCGCCGATGCAGCCTCAGCCGATCCAAAACGAGACACCGAGCGGACACCTTTATGCCTGAAGTTTTAGATATTTAAATGATATAAAGAGCTTTATCTACTGCAGTTTTATCTACTACAGTACCTTAGAATAAATCTATGCTTTGGTGCTTGATCAGTTGATGTTGATGAAGTTGATGAGGAGAGAGCTCTTCCACCCCAAAGTGATTGAACAGCCACCGGGTACTCGCCAGCATCAAGCTTTCGTTCCTAAAGCGTTTTTTGAAGACTTATATTGTGAAGAGTAGCAGTGGAGATAGTATTGGGTTGTAGTGTTGGATTGTACTGTTGGATTGTAGTGTTTTGTTGTAGTGTTTTGTTGTAGTACTGGTTGTATCCTGGTCCTGGCTTAGGCTTAAAGATATCAGTATTGGCTGGTTCAGAGTACTGGCTGGTTCAGAGTACTGGCTGGTTCAGAGTACTGGCTGGTTCAGAGTACTGGCTGGTTCAGAGTACTGGCTAGTCCAGACTACTGGCTAGTCCAGACTACTGGCTAGTCCAGACTACTGGCTAGTCCAGACTACTGGCTAGTCCAGACTACTGGCTAGTCCAGACTACTGGCTAGTCCAGACTACTGGCTAGTCCAGACTACTGGCTAGTCCAGATCTGACTTTGGATCAGCCAGTACTGCACCAGTACTTGAACCTAGCTTATTCCTGACCAGAGTTGTTCCTCATAAGTTACAGAACATAAGAAAAGAGTAAGTTGACGCCTTTCATTGACCTTAATCCAATACTATTCTACTTTAAACGTGTAGTCGTGTGTCGTACTTTAAACGTGTGTCCATCAGGTGTCCCCATCACCTCAACCAGCTCCATCTCGTCAGCTGTGTGTTCGGTGAGATCTGAAAGTGAAAGTACGTGATCTTCTACCCACTTGCTCATTTCTAGAAGCTAGAAAAGGATTTTAGAAAAGAAATAGACCATGTCTTATATGCAAAATCCTTTCGATAAGCTCCTCAGTAGTAGCGCGTTTGTGAAAATCGAGAACGATCTGAAAAAGAAAGATGTAGAAAAATCGATGCTCTATGAAATCTATGAAAACTCTACCCGATCCTCTTCATTTTCCGGATTGAATACGTACATATAAACAGTGACGGAATGAGCCTAAATTTTGTAGAATTTCTAGATCGAGATTTCCCACCAGATGCCTAACAAATTAGAGTTTAAGAATTAGCAAATTAGCTAGTAGTTTTGGTTTTTAATGGTCTAGCTTTCTATTAGCCTTGCTGTTTAATAGCCTTGCTTTCTAATAGCCTTGCTTTCCATTAGCCTTCCTTTCCATTAGCCTTGCTTTCTATTAGCCTTGCTTTTGCTCTATTCTGGACTTCGCTAAGCCCACTGCATCTCTCCAGTTCAAATCTCTTCAAATCCAGTAAGATTAGCTTCATTTCGTTACCTGAAAGCACACAGGGACGTCATCTGGCGAGGTGAGAGTGTGCGCTCGTCGCGGAAAAACCCCACCAGTTGCGCCCAAATGGCTGAGAAATTGGGAAGATGATGGAATATCGACACTGTCGAGACTCATCTCTCGTCTTGATGCATTTTCTCCTCAAATCGGGTCATTTATTATTTTCTTTTTGAAAGGAAGAAGAAGAAAAAGGAAGAACTAATGGCTATCGGATCTAGCGGAATCTCTGGATCCACCGGAATCCCTGGATCCACCGGAATCTCTGGATCTACCGGAATCCCTGAATCCACCGGAATCTCTGGATCTACCGGAATCTCTGGATCCACCAGTATCTCTGGATCCACCGGAATCTCTGGATCTACCGGAATCTCTGGATCCACCAGTATCTCTGGATCCACCGGAATCTCTGGATCCACCGGAATCTCTGGATCTACCGGAATCCCTGAATCCACCGGAATCTCTGGATCTACCGGAATCTCTGGATCCACCAGTATCTCTGGATCCACCAGAATCTCTGGATCCACCGGAATCCCTCAAATCACTCCAAAACCTGATTCTTCATTGAAAAAAATCATGCTTAACTTAAAAAAAGCTCAGAATAGACAGACAAAACTCGACAACTATGGTCAGAATTCTTTTGGCTTCAAATCCCTAATTTCACACTGAAATCAAGGACTTGATGGAGAAAAAGGCATTGATAAATCATTAATAAATCATTGATAAATCATGCAAGACAAGTGCTGCAAGCTGTTCAATGTTTGAACTCTAAAAACCAGTCACATCCAGCCTAATGAGAGCCTAAATACTAGAAGTCTGAACTGAGAGCTCAGCTACTTCCAAGTGGCTTTCAATAAGGCTAAGCCAGTCCGGAATGAACAAGACTAGAAGTCAGACTGGCTCGGCCTGGTTCTGAACCCGATTTAACCTAGAAAAAGTCTGAAACAATCCCAAGATCAGGACCTGGTCCCTAGCCTTGACTGTGCCAGAGAAAGTTTTGAAACAGCAACAGATCAAGCCAGGTGAAGCAGTTTAAAGCAAAGGGAAAGTGTAGTACTTGAAGTGTACTTTGTGCTTAGACAAATGCCGCTTTTTGGCATTTGTCTAGGCATACCACAACGAGGTTGACCAGCTAGTTGACAAGCTAGTTAACCAGCTAGTTGAGCAGCTAGTTGAGCAGCTAGTTGAGCAGCTAGTTGATCAGCTAGTTGGCCAGCTAGTTGGCCAGCTAGTTGACAAGCTAGTTGACAAGTTAGTTGAGCAGCTAGTTGAGCAGCTAGTTGACAAGCTAGTTAACCAGCTAGTTGACCAGCCAGTTGAGCAGCTAGTTGGCCAGCTAGTTGACCAGCTAGTTGACCAGCTAGTTGACAAGCGCAAAGCAGCTGGGAGCGCAAAGCACGCAATAAAGTACAAATCGAGTATTCGCAAAAGCCAGTGTGCTAGAGTGGGTGTGTTTAGCTATTTCTTGAGCACAAAGTGCAGGAGTGCTTAAAAGGATTTTAATTCTTTCATAAATAAATAAAACTTAATCATTTCGAATAGCTTTCTTGAAAAAAAGAGATTTTTGGATCATTTTGCGTGGATGAAAAGTGGATTGGAAAAGAAAAAAAATGGGGAAAAAGGTAAGAAAAGGATTGGATGTACACAAAAAGATCGGCTGATCGAGGATTTGAGAAAAGGAGGGAAAGAAAGAGGGGAAGAAAGGGAAAGAAAGAGGGAAAGAGAGGAAGAAAGAGAGGAAGAAAGAGGGAAAGAAAGAGGGAAAGAAAGAGAGGAAGAAAGAGGGAAAGAAAGAGAGGAAGAAAGAGGGAAAGAAAGAGGGTAAAGGGACCCACCTTAGCCACGATTTTTGCCGCTTTCTCTTTGCGAAGGGAAAAGCACACACAAAACACGATTTTCATCCGGGGATTTGATTATATAAGCTTAGAATTGATTATATTATAAGCAAAGCCAGCAGTATTTCTTTATTTCTATCCACTTTCTGCTTAAATGGTCTAAACACACCCACTCTAGCACATTGACAAGAGAAAGTCAACTAGCTAGCAATTGGCTGAGCCAAATGATATGCAACTTATACCATTTAACGCAGAATTTTCTTCTGATTCTGAATCTATATTCCGTTTTTGCTAAATGACAATCTGCCAGGAGTTATAAGCGTCTAAAGTTTTGTTAGGCTCTGAAAATGCGGTCTTAGCGGCTTAGCGGGGCTTAGCGGGTTTTAGCGGGTTTTAGCGGGTTTTAGTGGGTCTTAGCGGGTTTTAGCGGGTTTTAGCGGGTTCTAGCGGGTCTTAGCGGGTCTTAGCGGGGCTTAGCGGGTCTTAACGGCCTCCTTGCGGACCCGATTCGTTACAGCCATGGCCGAGTGGTAGAGCGTTCGTTTTAGCGGGTCCTAGGGGGTTCTAGCGGGTCTTAGCGGGTCTTAGCGGGGCTTAGCGGGTCTTAGCGGGTTTTAGCGGGTTTTAGCGGGTCTTAGCGGGGCTTAGCGGGTCCTAGCGGGTTCTAGCGGGTCTTAGCGGGTCTTAGCGGGGCTTAGCGGGTCTTAGCGAGTCTTAGCGGGTTTTAGCGGGTCTTAGCGGGTCTTAGCGGGGCTTAGCGGGTCCTAGCGGGTTTTAGCGGGTCTTAGCGGGTCTTAGCGGGTTTTAGCGGGTTTTAGCGGTCCACGTTTGGGCTTTGCTTCTGCCAGTTGAGCAGCTAATTGAGCAGCTAGTTGACCGGCTAGTTAAGCAGCTAGTTGAGCAGCTAGTTGCTCATTCTGGCTCAATTCTTGAACCAAACCAAGCCAAAGCTGACTTTTAGAATTTAGAGACATAATTCTACGATAGCCTATCTAGTTCTTCTAGAGAATTTGACAGCTTTTGATTGTCTGATATTAATTGGCTGCCTATTTTAGTCCAAACGAAAAATTTAGAATATAAGAATGATGTTTTAGATAAAATCTCAAAGCCAGAAAGGTCTAAAGAGTCATGAAAAGGCCCAGCCAAAAGCACAACAGATCTCTTCAGTGAAAACGTGAAAAGAGATGAAAAAGAGAGAAAATAGTGCAATTTTTGCGATTTCTCTTCGTTTTCTTCTTTTCCAACTCTAAATGATCCTCAAAACTTTTCGTTTTCTCTCAAAAGAGAATCTTTTTTTGTGTTTTTGTGAATGATTTCTCTTTCGAGTGAGTGTGGAGATTTGGGGGTGAGCTGTGAAGGAGAAAATCGATCTCTCATTAGGACCCAAGCCGTCGAGTTTCATTTGTTTGACTTTTTGAAGTGATCAAAACGAAAATCAGCTTTAAATTGAGATTTTGAAAGGCATTGAATGTCTTTCAATGTCTTTGATTGTCTTTCAATGACGAATGACATATTTTAAACGATCATAACTTTCATAAATACCGTATTTTCTCTAATAGTAGTGCACTCGTTGCCTAAATTCCTCGAAATCTCGAAAACCGCTTATCAGAACCTATCGATGTGGGGTCGGAAAATGTAGCTGATGATGAGATCTTGACGATGATTTGAGTGTTGAGCTTCTGGGAAAAATTGGGAACGAGAAAATAGGCATCAACTCGGCTCAACCTCAGGACGGCTAACCAAATGTCGGACGATGAGATCTTGACGATGATTAGAGTGTTGAGCTTCTGGAAACACTTAGAAACTGTAAAATGGGCTCGGCTCGGCGGGGTGCACTAGGCTCAGCTTCAGGCTTAGGCTCAGGCTTAGGCTTAGGCTTAGGGTCAGGCTTAGGCTTAGGGTCAGGCTTAGGCTTAGGGTCAGGCTTAGGCTCAGGCTTAGGCTTAGGCTTAGGGTCAGGCTTAGGGTCAGGCTTAGGGTAAGGCTCAGGCTTAGGCTCAGGCTCAGGCTTAGGCTCAGGCTTAGGCTTAGGCTTAGGCTCGAAACTGGAGTTGGCTGGGGTTGGCTTGCTCACACTGTGGAGAAACTCCGGAGAATATTGATAAGTGAAACATTTTAAAGTTTTAGTTATATTGTTAGATATATCTTATCTATCTAATATTTAGATATGTCAAGGCCGAATATGATTCTCAGCCGAAGGTGTTTGATAGTTCGGTTAGCCGAAAGTGATTACCGTATTACCTCTACCCCGGCGAGTCGAGTTGGCGACGATTTTACGGTTTCTGAGTTTTCACAGAAGCCGAAGACGCAAATCATCGTCAAGATCTCATCGTCAGCTACATTTTCCGACCCCACATCGATAGGTTCTGATAAGCGGTTCTCGAGATTTCGAGGAATTTAGGCGACGCTCGGGGTGCACTACTATTAAAGAAAATACAGTATTGAAAGTCTACCATCTGGAGATCTGCGACACGTTATGTTATACGAATTTCTATAACGACAAGGGCTTCTAGTGTTCAGCTAATATTGAGAATTTGGAAGGATCAGCTCCAATGCGGACATGTGCAATGTTAAATTCCGTTTTGAGGATGAATTTTTGAAGACAAAGTCCGATCCAGCAGTCATCTTTCTCGATACGAGCGTAAATCTTTTATTGCGTATTGTGAGGGAGGATGAAAATGGATTCTAACTGTGGCGAGAAGGCGCCAATGGAATGCTGTGGGGGAACTAGGAGCCCGAGGAACTAGGAGCCCGAGGAACTAGGAGCCCGAGGAACTAGGAGCCCGAGGAACTAGGAGCCCGAGGAACTAGGAGCCCGAGGAACTAGGAGCCCGAGGAACTAGGAGCCCGAGGAACTAGGAGCCCGAGGAACTAGGAGCCCGAGGAACTAGGAGCCCGAGGAACTAGGAGCCCGAGGAACTAGGAGCCCGAGGAACTAGGAGGCCAAGTGGTAATGGGTTAGCTGAAGAAAAGATGAATGGGCAGTCGAACCAGACAATGTTCGCTTCCCATGCTAACCCATTACCACTTTTGCGCTTTTGAAAAGCTCTGGCAAGCTAACTTATCAGAATTCTTGTTCGGAAATGCTTTAAACTTTAAACTCGTATAACTTTTGATAGGGTAGCGCATAGCAAAAACGGAAAGCAGATTCGGAATCAGGGTGAAATTCTGCGTTGAATAGTATATAGCATTTGCCATTTGGCTCAAATCTGAGCAGAATAACGCTGAAAGTAACTGGCTTACTGTGACTGTTGTATTGTTGGGCTGTTGTACTGTTGTACTGTTGTACTGTTGTATTGTTGTTCAAAGTTCGATAACATCTCTTTATACAAAGAAACAAGAAAGTTAGATATGTAAAAACATCACAAATTTGTGCATTTGGTCAAATCGAGCAATTGAGCTCGAATTTTGAGGTTTTTTTAGAATAATCAGAAAATCAAATCAGCCAAACCAGTTGCTAATCTCTCGCTAAAATCGGGAAAACGTTACGGCACTCTTTAGGTAACCCAAAGTACTCAATATGAAAGTGCAGCCTCTTTATACTCGGAGCCGTCAACGGAGAACAGCTCCTCTAATCGCCACTCTAGCGTCTCGAATGTCGGCCGCTTCTCCGGGTCGGCTCGCCAGCACTGAAAATGAGAATTCTTTTAATCCAATACTTATCTATTCTAGAGATTCAGCTCCAGCTCTGTTCAGGTTTAGACTTCAATCCAGCCCAATCCTGCGCCAGGTCCGAATCTAGCACAACTCTAAATAAACTTTAGGTCCAGCACAGGTCTATCCCAGGCCAAGCCCAGCTCTAGCCCAAGCCTAGTCCAGGTCAAGCCCAGGTCTAGCCCAGGTCTAGCCCAGGTCTATCCAAGGTCTGGCTCAGATCTAGCCCAGGTCTATCCAAGGTCAAGCCCAGATCTAGCCCAGATCTAGCCCAGGTCTATCCCAGGTAAAGCCTAGGTCTAGCCCAGATCCAGCTCAGGTCTATCCAAGGTCAAGCCCAGGTCTATCCAAGGTCTGGCCCAGATCTAGCCCAGGTCAAGCCCAGATCTAGCCCAGCGTTTTAGTTCGATGCACCTACCTGTATCATAATCTCATAAAGAGCGGGCGGACAATTTGGCGGGCATTGCATTCTGTAACCCTGTTCGACTTGTTGGAGTACTTCAGCGTTCGTCATCCCTGCCAACCAATAGTCAAATCTCTAGAGTGAACTCTTACCTGGATACGGTATCCGTCCGTATGTCACCATTTCCGTCAACAAAATTCCAAAACTCCAAACGTCAGACTTTGTGGTGAACTTGTTGAAGTTTGCCGCTTCCGGAGCAGTCCACTAAAAGTTACAAAGCTTGGATTAGAGTACGGTAATTCCTTCTATAGCTTTAGTTGAAGCTACGCTCCTGTAGCTACGCTACTGTAGCTACTGTAGCAGGCATACTGTAGCTTCTAATAGAGCCTGTTGAAGAGCTACAGTATCCCTCTTCTCTACTGTAGCTTCATAATGTAGAGAAGAGCATTTGGACAAGTATGATGTAGCTTACTGTAGTCTCTATTGTCTAGATCAATAGTCCTAATGTAGCTTGATACTATAAACGCTAGAGTATGCCCATTAAATGAAGGTATACTGTAGCTTTTGACAGCTATACTGTAGCTACGAACAAAACTCACTTTTATAGGAAACCGGGCCCCGGGATGTGCCTCGTACTCACTCTCCTTCAACAATAATCGAGCCAAACCAAAGTCGGCTATCTAAAAGTAAAGATAAATAGTTGAAATCGAAGAAATTAGAGTTTTAAATGAGTTTTGAATGGCTTCCGAATGGTTTAAATGGATTCTGAATGGTTTAAATGACTTTTGAATGGCTTCTGAATGATTTAAATGACTTTTGAATGGCTTCTGAATGGTTTAAATGACTTTTGAATGACTTCTGAATAGTTTAAATGACTTTTGAATGACTTCTGAATGGTTTAAAGGACTTTTGAATGACTTCTGAATAGTTTAAATGACTTTTGAATGACTTCTGAATAGTTTAAATGACTTTTAAATGAATAGCAAAGCTTTAGAGACTTAGAACTTTTCTTAGAACCAAGATTAGTCTTCACTTTTATATCTTTCAAGAGTTTTATATCATTTCAGACTTACTAATGGCTTACTAATTCAGAAAAACATTTCAGACTTTATAATGAGACTAAAAAAGACTTCAATTGGAATGATCAGTGTTAAGAGAATCAAATAAATTACACCGTTAGTGGGGTTTGGCTTTGATCCTGCTGATTCTGCTGATTCTGAGCATTCTGCTGGTTCTACTGGTTCTGCTGATTCTGCTGATTCTATTGATTCTGCTGATTCTACTGATTCTGCTGATCTTGCTGATTCTACTGATTCTACTGATGACTCTAGAAGACTATAGAAGACTATAGAAGCCTATAGAAGCCTATAGAAGACTCTAGAAGCCTTTAGAAGCCTCTAGAATACTATAGAACACTATAGAATACTCTAAAATACTCTAGAATACTCTAGAATACTCTAGAATACTATAGAAAATTCTGCTGATTCTACTGATTCTACTGATTCTGCTGATTCTACTGATTCAACTGATTCAACTGATTCAACTGATTCAACTGATTCAACTGATTCAACTGATTCAACTGATTCTACTGATTCTACTGATTCTACTGATTCTACTGATTCTACTGATTCTACTGATTCTACTGATTCTACTGATTCTACTGATTCTACCTTGATTTTCTTTGTACTGATTCATCTGATTTATTTCCTTTAGATCTCATTAGAAAGCCTAAAATGTTTTACCCTTGAAATATATAAACATGAATTCTAAAAAAGTCATAAACCTTTGAAACTTGACTGTTCATTGAAAAGTCACCAAAAGTATGCGAGACTCGAAAATTACCGTTAGAGTGCCTAGGACGGTGCTCAGTGCATTATGAATACATACTATAGATACTATAGATACGATAGAAGCCTATAGAAGTCTATAGAAGACTCTAGAAGACTCTAGAAGACTCTAGAAGACTCTAGATGCCTATAGAAGACTATAGAATACTATAGAATACTCTAGAATACTCTAGAAGACTATAGAAGTCTATAGAATACTCTAGAATACTCTAGAATGCTCTAGAATACTCTAGAAGCCTATAGAAGCCTATAGAAGCCTATAGAAGACTATAGAAGACTCTAGAAGACTCTAGAAGACTATAGAATACTATAGAAGTCTATAGAAGACTCTAGAAGCCTTTAGAAGCCTCTAGAATACTATGGAACACTATAGAATACTCTAGAATACTCTAGAATACTCTAGAATACTATAGACACTATCGTTTACTTGCCGAAGTCAACCAGATTACTGTATTCCAAGTACTACCTACCTGGTCAACATTGGCTACTATTTTCTGTTCTACAAGTACAGTAATCCTAAGACATTAGACCTTATCTCCATCACTTGAATACTTTCGAAATGCCTTCCGAAATATAAAAGTGATCAAACCTTGACACTATGCGATTGATTGACCAAAATGTTCCGCGCAGCTAAATCTCGATGAATGAAGTTCTTCGACTCTAAGTAGCTCATCCCAGAAGCCACCTGAAGAAGAAAAAGAGATCAATTAAGGCTCTGGTTATCTGATTGCTCCATCAGAGTACAATAGACGCTACAGGACGCATCAGTTATATCCAAATTTATCACCACTCACCTGTGCAGCCATGTCAACAAGTTGTCGAATTGAGCTTTGTCGACCTCGACCCTGGAAAATCGATAGTGAATACTTGTAGCTAAGCTTAGAATCTTTAACTATTTTATTAGCTACTTACCGTAAATACTGTAATAGTACCCGACCCCCATAATGACGGCCGGAGCATCGCGTAGTCTAGCTTTGAGCGAGTTTTTCTCGACACTGATTTATGCTACAATGCTCGTTTAGGTATCAAAAAATAGCCCTAAATTTCAGCTATTTTTTGATACCAAAGACGCATTTTTTGAAAGTACAGGTGCTTTGAAAAAAATGAAATACTAAAAACCTTCTGCGACTACGCGACTGTACGAGGGGGATCGGGTACTATTACAGTATTTACGGTAGATTATCTGATTGTTATTGTATAGAACATTATCTAAGCTCTAAAGCAAACCTGTAAGAAGTGCAATAAATTCTCGCTCATTAACTCGGTGACAATGAGAATCGGCTGCTCGCGAGTGCACACCGCGTACAATTGCAGGAGACGGGGGTGTCTGAAAAAGTACTGTAAGCTACAGTAGCCTGGTTGGCTGCTGAACTACCGTGACCGATTAGAGGACTGTAGTCTACCATAGTCCGACTACAGAATACTGTAATCTACCATAGCCCGACTATAGAGTACTGTAATCTACCGTAGTCCGACTACAGAGTATTGTAATCTACCGTAGCCCCACTTCAGAGTACTAATCTGTAATAATGCAAAAGTATATTGCCACCAACTTCAACTTTTTCATGATCTGCGCCTCGGCAAGGAAATCGGACGGATCAGCGGCACCGGCTCTCAAACGTTTAACTGCCACCGGCACATTGTTATTCCAACGACCCTCCCAGACCTGAAAAAGTGTACTATTTCAAATTACGATACTATCCGTTTCCATTTAAAATAAAAAATTCAGGTGGCACAGTCGAGCCTTCAGCCGGTCGGACTTGTGACAAGACAAGCGTGCTCCAAACTGAGCTACGGCGACAAGACTGACTGAGACAAGACTGCCAACCTGTACTCAAATAGTATGAACTGTTTTGCTCACCTCTCCAAACTGTCCAGCGCCAATTTGTCGAATGAGTCGCACGGTTCGTCGATCGACTTCCCATTGATCGTCTGAATTCATCGTTGTACTTTGTGGTGGTGTAAACGCGCGCTTGCTGGTCGACTAGTTTCAATGCTTTCCACAAACCATATGTAAATGTTGACGTTTGCGGTAGATCGGTTTTCGGACAAGGGCTTGTCAACGGGACACACAAACCGTCAGCGTCCTGGATTTGAGATGTATTTAGTAGTTTAAAGTAGTGCTATAGATGTCTTTAGTAGTAAAGTAGTGCTACAAATGTATCTAGATGTCTTTAGTAATGTAAAGTAGTGCTACAAATGTGTCTAGATGTCTTTAGGAGTGTAAAGTAGTACTACGGACGTGTCTAGATGTCTTTAGTAGTGTAAAGTAGTGCTACAAATGTTCTAGATGTCTTTAGTAATGTAAAGTAGTGCTACAAATGTGTCTAGATGTCTTTAGGAGTGTAAAGTAGTACTACGGACGTGTCTAGATGTCTTTAGTAGTGTAAAGTAGTGCTACAAATGTTCTAGATGTCTTTAGTAATGTAAAGTAGTGCTACAAATGTGTCTATATGTCTTTAGTAGTGTCAAGTAGTACTACAGATGTATCTAGATGTCTTTAGTAGTGTGAAGTACTGCTCAAAGGCAGGTCAGGCCAGACCAAGCTAGAAATGGAGCCATATCTAGGTTCTGGCTTCATTGCAAGCTGATCTGGCTGGTCTGACTGGTCTAACTGGTCTGACTGCCTAGATCTGACTCCTGTACTACCCCCGGTAGACATCCAATACCTGTTGATAGTGTTGAATGAGCTCAGTGAGTGTGGTGAACGGTCGGCGACGAGCAATGAAGAAACCGCCTTGATCGAGTGAGCGAATACGGTAGTGCTTCACTGAGTCACCTTCTCTGACTGAAAACGAGTGACTCAATGCTCAATGCTCAATGCTCAATGCAGAAATGATGCTTTCACAATACTGCAAGCACTGGTAGAGTACTGTACATAGTAGTGTACATAGTACTGTACTGTACATAGTAGTGTACATAGCACTGTACTGTACATAGTAGTGGTACATTCTGATGTACTGTCTAGTGATCTAGATGTCAACCTGATCAATCAAGGTTATCTCTAACTTTAGCTAGTTAGCTCTAAGTCAGTTCTAGCTAGGCTTAGGCTTTCGGCTGATCTAGTTCTAGTGCCTGATCTAGTTCTAGTGGATGTTCTAGGCTTTCGGCTGTTCTGGCCTTCTCCAGATTAGTCAGATACTAATTTAGTGTCATTCTAAAGCTGGTCAAGGATCGGATTTAGATCTGGCTCGTAGCTGAAGTCAGAGAATTTGATTTGATCCAGGATCTAACCCTGATCTTTCCCAGGATTTGTAGTTGACTAGTGAAGCCTGTTGACTAGTGAAGTTGACTAGAATCGAAAACTAGTGAAGCCAAGTCAAGCTCAATGTATATTCAAGTCAAATCAACGATCATTCCCTCAATCACTCACCGGAAAGCGAGAGTTCCGAGTGTCGACTCTCGCTTTCTCTCACGAGAAACACTCCACTTCCACCATCTGATTGTTGTAAAGCTTTCTCAGCTTCCGCCCGACGAACCCGTCCAAAGTACCATCTAAATAAGATTATGAGAAATGAACAAGGAAAGGTCAAGGTTGATTGGGAATGTCATTAGAAACATGTTTTCATTTCCCTTCTCCTTGTACTTTGTACAAAAGAGGTAAACATCTCCTGCTCTGAAATTGAATTCTTTAATTTCTCTCAATTTCTTTCAATTTCTTTCAATTTCAACTTTTTGAGTGCTTTCTATAAAAGGGAATCTTTTTTCACCCAAATCTAGCCGTTTTTTCTCTCAAATTCTCCCGGTTTTCTTCAAAGAAAAGCCATAATCGTTGCCTGACTGTTCGTCTTTTTACACCGACAATTCTTTCTCTCAACTTTCACTTTAATGTAGTGGTGCTTTTCTTTTGAGAAAACTAGGGAAAGAATTAGGCTGTATGGCTTAGGATTAAGGGAAAGGAAGGAAGGGAAGGGAAGGAAGAAAGGAAGGAAAGGAAGGAAAGGAAAGAATGGGGAAGGAAGGGAAGGAAGGGAAGGAAGGAAGGGAAGGAAGGGAAGGAAGGAAGGGAAGGAAGGGAAGGAAGGGAAGGAAGGAAGGGAAGGAAGGAAGGGAAGGAAGGGATGGGGGAAGGGAGGAAGGGAAGGGATGGGATGGGATGGGATGGGATGGGATGGGATGGGATGGGATGGGATGGGATGGGATGGGAAGGGATGGGAAGGGATGGGAAGGGATGGGAAAGGGAGGGAAGGGAAGGAAGGGAAGAAAGGGAAGGAAGGGAAGGAAGGGGAAGGAAGGGAAGGAAGGGAAGGAAGGGAAGGAAGGGAAGGAAGGGAAGGAAGGGAAGGAAGGGAAAGGCTATAGGCTATATAAGGCGAGAGCCTGAGCCTGAGTTATCAGTTATCAGGCCTGGGTCAAGCCATCCTCGTACTCTTTAGTCCTCAATGGAAACCAAAATCACATCTTATATACTAAACACACCCTTTCTGGCACATTCGCGCTTTGAACGCTTTGACACAGACGGGCTTTGAAGAAATTCAGTCACCAGAGCATAGAAATATATTCACAACTGAGCTAGAACATATTTATACAATCAGTGTGCCAGAAAGAATGCGTTTGCGCAAAATAGCAAAATTCTTTACCTCTTTAGATATCTAGATATTGATTCGATCTTATTTCTTCTCAATTTCTGCCTTGATGAATATTGTGGGCCAAGATTTGAAGGAAAGGAAAAGGAAAGAGAAAGAGAAAGAGAAAGAGAGATTGGTGTGTAAACAATGGTCGATCTGGGAGAAGGGGGAAAGGATAAG
Organism: Mesorhabditis belari; assembly: GCA_958450365.1. NCBI lineage: Eukaryota > Metazoa > Nematoda > Chromadorea > Rhabditida > Rhabditidae > Mesorhabditis > Mesorhabditis belari. The sequence continues at coordinate 824,049 of CAUEEP010000914.1, forward strand.
AAACGACAGTCCAATCAAAGAATCAAAGGGGAAAAAAGAGGGAACGGATCAAAAAGGAGATGCCAAAATAGAGGAGAGAAAAGGAAAATATGGGGGAAGGGCCAAGACAAGGCAAACAAAGGAATTGGGAATAGCTGCAAGTGAAACAAGTTGAAAGGAGCTAAAGGAGATATTCAGTGTCTTATATTTAGGGTACGGTAGCTAAGCTGGTACTGTAGCGTCTGGAAGTTCTGGTACTGTAGCGTATGTAAGAGTACTGTAGCGTCTGTCTGTAAGTTGTAGTTCTGTAGCTTGGGTTACAGTAACTCGGCTGGTATTGTAACTTGTTATAAACTTGTTTTCGAGACTACAGATTTCTGTAGCTTACTGTACTTTAGGTCTTGCTTGCTCTTGATCTTAGCTCTAACGAATTCCGAGAAAATCAAGAGCTAAACCGCAGATCCAAAGAATCTTTCTTTCAGGATTCTCCTTCTTGAGTTGGACTAGATCTGACCTTAGGCTTAGGTTTAGAACTTAGTCTCAAATCAAGATCATGCTTAGATCTTGGTCTCAAATCAAGATCAAGCTTAGTTCTTGGTCTCAAATCAAGATCAAGCTTAGATCTTGGTCTCAAATCAAGATCAAGCTTAGATCTTGGCCTCAAATCAAGATCAAGCTTAGTTCTTGGCCTCAAATCAAGATCAAGCTTAGTTCTTGGTCTCAAAAAGATCCTGATCTTATTTAAATTTCAAATTAACTCATGTTCCCCATTTTAAAAACTCCTCAACAAAAAATTTCCGGAAGATTCGATCGGGGAAACGGAAGGGAAGGAGAAAGAGAAAGAGAAAGAGAGAGAAAGAGAGAGAGAAAGAGAGAGAAAGAGAGAGAGAAAGAGAGAGAAAGAGAGAGAGAAAGAGAAAGAGAGAAGGAGAAAGAGAAAGAGAGATAAAGAGAGAGAAAGAGAAAAAGAAAGAGACGATTAGAGAAAACCAAAATGGATTAGAAAGAAGAAGAAAGAAAGATGATTGAGCAAAGAAAGCAGAGAAAAAACGGGGGACTCGATGGGGGGACTGAAAGGGAAAAGGATGAGGAACCGGTCCCGGGCCATCATCGACTCGATCGGTGAAAAGAGAAAAATGGGAAGACCAAGAATTGCGCGAGAAAGAGAACCCGGATGACATCCCGAAAACTCTTTCTTTTTTGAGAAGATCGTCACGAAAAGTTTAGAAGAACTATCTTAAATCTGTATACAAATAAACCATTATTTAACTATTATTTAATTAACTATTAGGTTGATGCATAAGTCTTTTTGTTCCTTTTCGTCTGCCGTTTCAAGCCAACAAATGCACCAATTAAACTACGGTTGATTTCATTAGAAAAAGCAATTATTTTTCTGCAAAATAACATTAAAACGGGTTTAAAAATATTTAATGCCTGGATTTTCTTAAGAGTATGAAGTCGGGTAGTCAAAAAGGGCTAACTCGATGATGCGGTTTAGACACCTTAGCTAAAGAAAACCTATCTTCGTGTCAATAGATAAAAGATAGAGAAAAAAAACGTTTGATATTTCGCCAAAATTTCAGAGAAATTCATTCAGCCAATTTTTCCGTAGAGTTTTTTATAGATTTTTACGAAAAAGGCGTTTTTCACTCTCGAATTTGCTTGAAAGTGAACCGAAATTCATTTAAAAAGATGCAAATTGAACAAAAAAAAACACTTTTTTTATAGAGCAAACTATAGATTAATTCGTGAATTTGTTACTTTTTAACAGAAGTACGAAAAAAACGAAAAGAAACTTATGCATCAACCTATTATTATTCTTAAATTAATAAGTAGCTTTCTCCGAAAAAAAGAACCCATTAAATTTGATTAAAGAAAAGTGGAATTTGTTTTCTATACTCAGTAAAAAAACATAGAGAGAAACCGTCTTGAAGAATAGTGCGCTAGGACCTCTACTAGCATATCTCAAGTGCCACTAGGACCTCTGCTAGCATACCTCGAAGGTACGCACAAATCGGGTATGCTAGCAGAGGATCTCCTACAGATCATCTCCTACAGATCATCTCCTACAGATCATCTCCTACAGATCATCTCCTACAGATCATCTCCTACAGATCATCTCCTACAGATCATCTCCTACAGATGATCTCCTACAGTTGATCTCTTACAGATCATCTCCTACAGTTGATCTCCTACAGATGATCTCCTACAGTTGATCTCTTACAGATGATCTCTTACAGATAATCTGCTAGCAGACCCTCTGTTAGCATACATTGACCTTCCAAATAAAAGTCTCGGACCCTTCCAAACTCCGTAACGAGTCCCGAAGTTCTCAAACTTTTCTATTTTACTTTATAACTCGACTTCTAATTATCAGATCGACTTAAGGTTGGTTTGATGATCCTTATGATGATTTTTGATGTGATTACTGCCGCGTAATCACTCGCCGTCTGGCAAACCCGTCTGGCATAAGGGGCTTTCCTCTTCGCGTTAGTAAACCGTTTGTATCATCGTCTGAGGAAGCGTTGGCTAATGATTCGATTTCGATTTCGATTCGCTGACATTAAAGATTGCTTCGCACCTCTGTACTGAGTTGGCTTTGGCGTCATTATGCCTGTTTTGGCCCTCATTATGCGTGAATTTAGTCAAATGTAGTCAAATGGAAGAAATGGGAGAATCGATGCTGCGTCTACACGACCAGAATAGCATGGAAATGAAGCTTGATCTTCTATTGTTCCACTTTGGCATAAGGAGCTTCCCTTTTCGAGTCGGTAAATCGTCTTGTATCAGCGGGCAAAGAAGCGTTTGCTCATGTTTTTCCATTCGCCGATATTTTAAATATTGCTTTGTGACTGAGCCGGTTTCGCCATCATTATCATCACTTTCAGATCAATTTCTGCCTTAAATTTGGTCATCTTTTTGCTACAAAATCTACAGCTTGTTAACTCATTCTGTTACTTAATCAGCAGCTAAATTAAGAGAATTTTCTCTTGACTCGATAGTTTTCTTTCTTTTTTTCTCTGGATTCGCTAGTCCAATCAAGCTCTATTCTGTGTGATTCGAAAGCCCGTAATTCTCTATACAATAGTGCCCCGGTCTAGCTTTGCTCCTCGATTCTGTCTTCTAGACTTCTGGACTTCCAGGACTTCTGATTTGACTTGGTCTCCCCATCAGAAGTTGATTCCAAGCTTGGATTCTGTCAGGCTCAAGAACTAGTCCAGGTGTGCAGGCTTCTGGCTTGGCTCTTGGCTTGGCTTGGCTCTTGGCTTGACTCTTGGCTTGGCTTGGCTTGACTCTTGGCTTGGCTTGACTCTTGGCTCGGCTCTTGGCTTGGCTTGGCTTGGCTTGACTCTTGGCTTGGCTCTTGGCTTGGCTTGGTCCTGCCTTTCCAACAATAGCTCATAGTCAACCAAGAATTTGTTAAAAAGAGAACATTGTCTATAGAACCTTTTCTCTGTCATCTATAGAACAAAGTTTGGTATTTATAACTTTCAATCGAACTAATCAATAGCCCGTAAATCGTAAATCCTCATAGATTAGCATCTTTTGGATGACCTGTCGTCAAAAAGGCGCCGACTTAGGAATGAGAAGGAGAAGGAGAATTGGAAAAGGAGAATTGGAAAAAGGGAAAAGAAGGAAATACACAGAAACATAAGGAAAATGGTCAGAAAAGAAAGATTTTTGAGGTGAAGGCTAACTCCTGAAAAGAGCAAAAAGAAAAGAAAAGGTTTTTGAGGTGACCTCAAAGAAAAAAGTTTCAATAAAAGGAATTTGAGTCAAAGTTTTGTCTTAATTTGAATGCTTATTTAATATTCTTATTTAAGCTTCTCATTTAATAGTTGAAAAACAAACGGCTGTGCGTCGAGGCTCTTCTCTTGGGCCACGTAATTCGACGGGATGTACCCAGTTCGACCAGATGAGCGCGAACGAGCAAACCACCATTCGCCTTGCGTTGTGTCCACCACGTCTAGCAGCTGGAAGCGTCTTGCTTTACAATTCTTTGATAGATTAAGATTAAGACTAAGATTGCGCTTTGATTTTTGCGCTTTTTTTTGATTCTCTTGAATCTGGATGATCTTATTAACAAAAAACGATCTTATTAGGATCTTATTAACAAAAGACAAGAAATTCTCATGTTTACGTAATCGCGCAGGTTCTGGCAGGCTTCTAGAGTTTCTAGAGTGTTCTAGAGTGTTCTGGCAGGCTTCTAGAGTTTCTTGGGAAACCCAAGCCATGTTTTTGAAGATATTCAGCTAAGCAATTAAACATTTTTATTGAATAGCTGTTTCCTTTATTCATTTATTGAATAGCTATTTAATTAATTAGCTGAATATCTTCAGAAACATGGCTTGGGTTTCCCTAGAAACTCTAGAAGCCTGCCAGAACGCTCTAGAACACTCTAGAAGCCTGCCAGAACACTCTAGAACACTCTAGAAGCCTGCCAGAACACTCTAGAACACTCTAGAAGCCTGCCAGAACACTCTAGAACACTCTAGAAGCCTGCCAAGCACTCTAGAACACTCTAGAAGCCTGCCAGGACACTCTAGAAACTCTAGAAGCCTGCCAGAACACTCTAGAACACTCTAGAAGCCTGCCAGAATCTGTGCGATTACGATTACGATTCAATAATGATCAGCTGAATAGCTGAATAGCTAAATAGCTGATTAGCTGAATAGCTGAATAGCTGATTAGCTGAATTTTCAATTTTCTCTACCGTAGTCACTCTAAAACCCTACCTCTCCTTTCCGAAAACTCAAATCGTCATCAGTTCTCGCTTCGTAGTCAAAAAGTGCAATGTGTGCGGGTCGGGGTGATGGCGGAGGGCTGCCAGGAGCTGATGTGTAGAGAGCTCTTGATGGAGTGGGAACTGTGGATAAAGGACGAGCAAGTGAAGGAATTGGACCCTTTTCCGGAAGAGCACAAGCTGATGAGGCGACACCACGCTCCTTGCCCACACAGGAGCCCATTCTGCGAATAGAAATGGTATTGAGTAGTGCGAAAGATTGCAAAAGAGCAAAAGCAAAAGAGCAAAGAGATTTGCAAAGAGAGAGCTTAAGATTTAAGACTAGAATGTAGAAGATTTAGATAAAAACAAGAGAACAAAGATATAGAATTAATAGAAAGATATAGAAAGATATAGAAATTAATAGAAATTGAAATTCCAGTTATTGAAATTAATAGAATTCAAGGATTGATAGAAAGTTGATGAGATGAAGCTAGGGCTAGACTTGAATAACTTGGATTGTAGTCAGTATTGGTATAGTCAGGATTGGCACATTGTCTGGAAAAGGGAACACCTGCATTGTTTAAACCAAAAGCCAGGCAACTTTGTCATAGATAAATCAAGCGACGAGCAGCCACGAAGCTGAGATTATCGACTTTTTGCTGAGCAGTTGGCTATTTTTAGAGAATTTTGAAAGGAAAGCTCAATAAATACTTAATAAAAACTATTTAAATATACTGTAGTACTTGTCTAATGCCCAAAAAAGTCTACAGAATCTCCACAAAGTCCAAAATCTCGACGCTTTTCGGTAACCCGACCTCCAATCCTGATGATGTACTTTGTGCTCACAAACACGCCGCTTCTGGCAAACCAAATTGAGTCAATTGTGCCAGAAGGGGTGTGTTTGTGAGCAGAAAGTAGATGCCTTGAAAGAATTGAAAGATTTCAGACTTTCTCGGCAGAGAACCACTAAACGAAGCGTTGGATCTACGGCCAATGCAATGCAAAGAATTCTTTCAATGTAAGTTGAGATTTAAAGTAGACTAAAGCCTGCCTTAGCTATCGTAATCCTATCGTAGCTTGCTACAGTAATCCTACCGTAACTCTAAAATCCCCAAAAAAGTCTACAGAATCTCGACAAAGTTCAAAAATTTGAAAATCTCGACGACGGTTCTCGATCGACGTTCGACTTTGACGTATACTTTGAGCTCACACCGAAACTCACCGCTTCTAGCACACCAAATTTAGTAGAGTTTTAAAGATTCTTTAGATTTGAAAGCTTATTTCTAATTTAGCCTTGCATCCTTACAGCCTTTATTAGAAGACTTAGAGGAATTAGAAGTGGGTTTTAAATGTTAATTCTCTGATGATATTCAAATTTGATCAACAAAATCGATATTTTAAAATGTTTTCTACAATATATTATGATTAGTTAAAGATTAAAAAGCAAAGGAACTAAAGGATCTAAAGAAATGAAAGAAGGGAAAGGAAAGAAATAAGAGAGTCTGGTGGAAGGGAGCATCCTATGGATCCGCCCCTTTCCTCTGTACCCTCCCCTCCACCTCTCTACCTCTCCACCTCTCTACCTCTCTACCCTCCACCTCTCCACCCTCCACCTCTCCATCCCTTCCCTCCCCCTGCAACAGTCTTTCACCAACCCATACCCTTTACCAGCTTTTCTCTTTTGAAAAAAACTGGATTACCTAAAGAAATCCTACAATACCATCAGAAAAACTATTGAGACTTGCTTTTGACAATGGTTTTGAAGAGTTTACAAGTTTAGGATTCGTAGATAAGCCTCATAAAATAGTGATAAGCCTCAATACAATAGTGATAAGCCTCTATGCAATAGTGGCCTCAATACAATAGTGATAAGCCTGAAGCCTCCAATGAAGACAACCGGTGAAAATTCACTTCGTTAACAATAGTACAGTTGTACAGGACCAAGAATTACCGCAACACAAAAGGCCTGGCTTTTAACCAAATCTACAACCCATCTCGAAACTTAAAGGGGGGGTATTAATCGCGGCCGGGTGACGATAAAAATTTTTTTACGACAACCACCTGTTTTTTTATTTTAATATCGCTGATTTTATTATAAAAAGAATAAAAATCACCCGGCTAGAGTGATTTGATGGGCTTACAAATTTTTGGAGACGCTGCAAGGCTCGCGTAGCTCATCTACAAGGTAAGTGCGAAAGTAAAGCAAAAGTCAGGCATTATGTTTCCTTTTTTTTTTCTTTAGACTTTCGATCTACACTTCTGGCTTTTAACATCTCTAGATGCCTTTTTCCAGATGGAGATTTTATGTTTAGATAATGCAAAAGACCATCAAAACACCCTAAGCTAAACACCCAAAACACTAGAGTGTGTTCCTCTCGAGTAATGCGTTTCTCAAAGGCACCTATTTGAGAAAACTACCGTAGTCAAACCTCCAATTTTCATTCAGTTAGCCCAATTTTTGTATCATTCGATGAGGAATTAAAAGGCTCAGTCAATGATACCAAAATCTGGCTGATCGAACGTAAACTAACGACTTGACTACGGTAATTTCTCAAATAGGTGCCTATCTATTGATTGTTTTTTTGCAAGCTTATTTCCTTTGCTATTTTATTATACGATCATAAGATATATTTTTAGGATTTCTAAACAAAATGGAGGCGGAAGAAGAGCTAATCGAAAAGCCAGCATTTGTTATTGTTGAATTCGCTCAATTGGAGAAACTATTACAAAGATGCCCAGATTGTGGAAAACTTCCAAGCGGTCAAAAAACAGGACAAGAAAGAAAGATTGAATGGACAACAAATGGATCGAACATGACAGCAATCATCCGTTGTGGCTGTACTAATTATTCCCGAACTCGTTGGTCCACGAATCATTTATTTCGGGAACTGAGACGCGAACTGGTAACCTCGCCTTGACTGGGCAGCGCAACTAGCGCCCGTCGGCTTTGTCGAGTTATCGTCGTTTTTCAATTGCACAAATTCCGTTTTGAAAAAGGATCGCTTTCTCAGCCTGACCAAATGTTTTGTGTGGCCGATGATTGAAGTATTTTACAAAGAGAAACAAGCTCAAATATTTGAGAGTTTTCGGAAAGGGGCGATTGGAATTGCAATGGATGGTCAATTCGACTCTCCAGGATATTCAGCGGAATTTTGTGCTGTTACGTCTATCGAAATCGAAACCAAGCAAGTAATAGATTTTGCTATTGTTCACAAAAGTGAAACTGAAAACAAAAGCGCTGCAATGGAATTAGAAGGAGTGAAACGGTCAATTTGTTTCATCGAGGCAAAGGCGGATATTGCTAGTATCACAACAGATAAAAATAATCAGATTGTATCTTACCTCCAAAAACGCAAATTCAAGGTCAATTTTGATCCTTGGCACAAAGAAAATATTTTTGTCGAAAAGGATTTGAATATCGGACTATGCTGGCAGTTTTGGATCATAATACAAAGATTCAAGCCGAGATGGCAGGAGAGCGCCAAGTAGAATCCAGCTACCGTTGTTTTTCGAAAGGCAAGGGAGCTTATGTTACGAAAAAAAAGAAAACCACAATCGACCACAAATGGAAAAAAGATCTAATTGTGTCAATCAAAGCGCTGAAGACGTCCTACGGTGGAGGAGATCCAGTCACTTCTGGTGAAGATGCGCTGGAAATTGATAAGATAGGAAGCCGTTTTGAGGAACTGCTGTACTTGAGCGAAGATGAAAGTGAGCAAGAGGAAGAATTATAGATTAACAACTTATTTTTATTGTTTTTTGTGCTTTTTATTTTGTTTTGAAATTTATCTGCAATAAAAACTCAATCGATCTAGACTGTGCTGAGGTGTCTGATGATTGACGATCTTGTTTTTCTCCAAGCCTTGCAGCATCTCCAAAAATTTGTAAACCCATCAAATCACTCTAGCCGGGTGTTTTTTATTCTTTTATAGTAAAATCAGCGATATTAAAATAAAACAGGTGGTTGCCGTAAAAAAATTTTTATCGTTACCCGGCCGCGATTAATACCCCCCTTTAAAGACTAAAGTTAACTTAAAGATCTTTATTCAACATATAACAGTAACAAATTAACAACTAAATAATTAACAATTAAATTTGTTAAATAAAAATTAAATTCAAATTTGCCTTACATGGTTTAAATTTGAATTTTAACTCCGAAGACAAGAAAACAAACATTTGCTCACCGATTTCTCCAATTAGCCCAAAGTGAAATGTTGTGACATTTGTTGAGAAGCATCTGCAAAAATGTCTCTCCGTTCCGTTCATCCTCTCTTTTCCATCATTCCAACTGTAAAATTTGATTTCTCATGACCAGTGGAAGTACGAAAAGACTTTCTGGACAGCCTAATACTTTGAGGTGTCTAATATCTCTCATTTTGGTTAACGTTAAGATTATCAAAATTCAGATGTCGCTTTGAAGCACAAAGTTTTCCGAGAAAAATTCCCAATGATACGATTCGCGCAAGTTTGCCTATTTGGTAAGGGATTTTGAATAATTTCAAGTTGCTAGCGGTAGAAAAGGTCACGATTTTAGGTTTGATGTAAAAGTAGCATTATTACGTTTTCGGCTTGATCACAGCTTGTTCATTCAGCCTGTAAATGTTTGAGAAACGCGTTGATCGTGGCGAGCAAATAGGCATCATCGAGGGATGCTTTGATGCTTTGCTTTCTTCAAACTTTCCATATTTTTATATGGTTTTGCACATGCTCTGGCACACTCCAGACTTCAAGAAAATTCCAGATTGAGTAATTCAATGGGTTAAGATCGGGGTGAGCTGGGTGGCCACTCAGAAAACGAGATGAAGTTCGGGAAGGCCTTTGAACAAAACTCTTGCACTTTCTTTGCCTTTTGAGCCGACGCACCATCTTGTTGATAAATCCAAACTTCGATTTTTCAAGTGGCGTTGAGCGGAACAACCTCCTTCTTTAGCAAGTCCAAATAATTGACTGCATTTACTTTCACACCTTGAGAACAAAGATCAACGGGGTCTTTCCATTGGCGGTTATCCGGTTATCGGTTATCTGGCGATCGGTTATCCGATGCAGGATGAGAACTGCTCGATACGGTGACGTTTGGCTGAGATTTTGCCTAAATTCGATCATTTTGCTTATTGAGAATTCCCTCGACGGTAAATATCTTTTCATCGATGAACAGGATTTTGTGGTGATCGATTCCGTTGAACCGTTACGCAAAACTTTCAGACTGACAACTGTTTTTGGAGCCCGACACAACGATCCAATTGTATAAACACTTGTTTGTCTAGTAGATTATCAGATCATCAGAAGAGGCAAAGATTAAACGATTTGTTTCTTGTTTCTTGAATGAATTCTTGTTTTAAATGAATTCTTGTTTTAAATGAATGATTTATCCCTTGAATGCAACTGAAAATTGTCAAAAAATTTCTAAATTCAGTTCTATTGGGTTGGGGACTATGACTCGGCGCCAAACTTTAAAGGGACTTTTTGCACACATAAAGCCTTCTTTAAATATACGTTTGGTTTCATCAAAAGGATCCACTATTTCTCTACAAAATGACTTTTGAGAGATTCCACAAAGCTTTTCTTTCGTCGAGTTTATGGACTCCCAAACACAGCTAGTCAAAATGGCAAAGAGCCCGACTCATCATTTGAACAGTTTCTTTCACATAAACCTTCTTTGGTGTTTATATAAAAAAGATAGAGCACATTCAATTACTTAAGTTGCCAAATTTGCAGGAAGATCCCACCAATGCTTTTTTCTAGATGACAGTTTGTAGTTTTTGTGAAAAAATGGGTTTTTCTTGAGCGGAGGCGCTGTTTGAATTTTCTTTTAAATGTCGTTTTGTAGAGAATTAGTTAACCATTCTACTGATATCAAACGCATATTATTTGACGAAGTCGAATAGAAGTTTTAGACATTTTTTTGATTTTCGGCGCCGACTCATTCTCCCCAACCCAATAAATCCATTTCTAAATCCATTTCGAAATCCATTTCTAAATCCATTTCGAAATCCATTTCTAAACTTTTTTGAAGACAAGTTGCGCAGAGTCGGTTTGATCTCGGCAATGGATTATCTAAAAGAGAATTTTAGAGGGAAACTTGAAGATTCTCTGACCCTTTTCCCCGTTTCATCCAAGTAATCGCTGTGTTTCACCTCGTAGAGCACAGTGAAGCCGCACTTCTCAAAGAGCTGAGAAAAAGTTGATAAAAATTTGGATGAGTTGATCAATAGCAAGCTACAGTAGTTGATTACTGTAGCTTGCTATTGATACTCTGGCTTGAATCGTTTGCTAGATTGTTTGCCGTACACCTACTGTACTTAGTGAGGAACTTCTTAGCTTTACAGCTTTACAGTAGCTTTAGAAGTCTACAACTTACAAGCTATAGAAGTCTACAATCTACAGGCTTTAGAAGTCTACAATCTACAAGCTTTACAGTAGCTTTAGAAGTCTACAACTTACAAGCTTTAGAAGTCTACAACTTACAAGCTTTAGAAGTCTACAACTTACAAGCTTTAGAAGTCTACAACTTACAAGCTATAGAAGTCTACAACTTACAAGCTTTAGAAGTCTACAATCTACAATCTACAATCTACAAATCTACAAGTCCAGTACCAATAGTAAACTACAGTAACCAATCCTTTCAAATCTTAATCTTAAGAAGCGAAACCTTTTGTGAATTGTAAGCAGTGGCTTCGGCTAAAATCCCATGGCATCCAGTGTTTTGCGCCTGTTGTACGGCGTTGGCCATCAAACTGAAAAATCTCAACTCTACCTTTCGCTAGAACTTCTTTATCTTACAGCATGACATAAAGTATTCAGTCTTTCAGCTGAATATCGTTTTATGCTCACCGATTCGCGATTCCCCTTCTTCCAAAATGCGATGACACTGAGATGATCATGATGTAAAAGAGACGAGTCACTTCCAAGGGTACTGTAGTCCAAATCTGAGCTTATTGAGCAAAATCTGAGCAAGAGGAGCAGGAGAAGCAGGAGGAGCAAGAGGAGCAAGCTGAGAGATCTGAGCAAGCTCAGCAATCTGAGAGATCTAAGCAAGCTGAGCTGGGCTCTTTTTAGACTCTTTTGCCAGACCTCAGCTCAGTTCTGGCTTGATCCATGCTTTGGACTTAATCAAGGCTTAGGCAGAGAAACCAAGTTAACAAAGCCATAGTTAACTCTGATGATTTCATTTCCACTCACCTGTTCATCCAGCTTCTCCAAAAGGCCAGCGATTTTTCGAATCTCACCCTCGAGCTTGATTTGGTCCTAGAAAACGGAAAATTTTACAATTTTACAATTACAGAAGCTGAGAGTTCTAAAGATTAGTTTAAGCATGTCCCTGAAAGCCCTGAAAGCTTTTGAACTTTCTAAAGACTTTCAAAACTTTGAAACTTGTAAGTCTGAGCAGGCTGAGAGATCTGAGCAAGCTGAGAGATCTGAGCAAGCTGAGAGATCTGAGCAGGCTGAGAGCTCTGAGCAGGCTGAGAGATCTGAGAGCTGAGAGATCTGAGCAGGCTGAGAGCTCTGAGCAAGCTGAGAGATCTGAGCAAGCTGAGAGATCTGAAGTCTCACTTGGGAATTGTTGTTCTCTTGATCGTTTGCTTGTCTTTCAAGAATTGAGGCGATTTGTGTGGCGATTAGCTGAAAATTTCGCTTTCAAAGAAAGATATTCAATGAAATTTCAACTTTAAATGGCAGTTTGATAGTTTTCCCAAAAAATTAGACATTTTAGAAGCTTTCTTACTTTTCCATTCGCATCTCGAATCACTAGACTTTGCTTTGAGGTGACACCTTTATGGATAAGATCTAGATTTACGTTTATGATAAATGGAGCGGGTTACTGTAGAGTTACGGTAGGATTACGGTAGCAAGCTACGGTAGGAGCTAAAGCAAGCTTTAGTCTACTTTAAATCTCAACTTACATTGAAAGAATTCTTTGCATTGCATTGGCCGTAGATCCAACGCTTCGTTTAGTGGTTCTCTGCCGAGAAAGTCTGAAATCTTTCACTTCTTTCAAGTCATCTACTTTCGGCGCACAAACACACCCCTTCTGGCACAATTGACTCAATTTGGTTCGCCAGAAGCGGCGTGTTTGTGAGCACAAAGTACATCATCAGGATTAGAGGTCGGGTTACCGAAAAGCGTCGAGATTTTGGACTTTGTGGAGATTCTGTAGACTTTTTTGGGCATTAGACAAGTACTACAGTATATTTAAATAGTTTTTATTAAGTATTTATTGAGCTTTCCTTTCAAAATTCTCTAAAAATAGCCAACTGCTCAGCAAAAAAGTCGATAATCTCAGCCTCGTGACTGGTCATCGCTTCGTTTATCTAGCATGAAGTTGCCTGGCTTTTGGTTTAAACAATTCAGGTGTTCCCTTTTCCAGACAATGTGCCAATCCTGACTATACCAGTGCTGACTAACCCAAGTCATTCAGGTCTAACCCTGGCTTCATCTCATCAACTTTCTATCAATCCTTGAATTCTATTAATTTCAATAACTGGAATGTCAATTTCTATTAATTTCTATTAATTTCTATATCTTTCTATTAATTCTATATCTTTGTTCTCTTGTTTTTATCTAAATCTTCTACATTCTAGTCTTAAATCTTAAGCTCTCTCTTTGCAAATCTCTTTGCTCTTTTGCTTTTGCTCTTTTGCAATCTTGCGCACTACTCAAGTACCATTTCTATTCGCAGAATGGGCTCCTGTGTGGGCAAGGAGCGTGGTGTCGCCTCATATTAATTCTATATCTTGTTCTCTTGTTCCTCCTCTAAGTCTTCTAATAATAGGGGAGGGTACAGAGGAAAGGGGCGGATCCATAGGATGCTCCCTTCCACCAGACTCTCTTATTTCTTTCCTTTCCCTTCTTTCATTTCTTTAGATTCTTTAGTTTCTTTGCTTTTTAATCTTCAACTAATCATAATATATTGTAGAAAACATTTTAAAATATCGATTTTGTTGATCAAATTTGAATATCAATCAAATCAAATCAGAGAATTAACATTTAAAACCCACTTCTAATTCCTCTAAGTCTTCTAATAAAGGCTGTAAGGATGCAAGGCTAAGTTGGAAATTCAAATCTAAAGAATCTTTAAAGCTCTACTAAATTTGGTGTGCTAGAAGCGGTGAGTTTCGGTGTGAGCTCAAAGTATACCTCAAAGTCGAACGTCGGTCGAGATTTTTGAACTTTGTTTTGATTTTGAACTTTGTCGAGATTCTGTAGACTTTTTTTGGGTATTAGACAATTACTACAGTATATTTAAATAGTTTTTATTAGGTTTTCCTTTCAAAATTCTCTAAAAATAGCGAACCACTGAGCAAAAAGTCGATAATCTCAGCCTCGTGGCTGCTCGTCGCCTCGGCGATCTCGAACGGGAAATTCGGCTCCATTTTTGCGTCAAAAATCTATAAAACTATCGAAATTTTTGTTGAAAACCATTGAAAAGATTGAAAACATTGAAAAGATTCAAAGAAAAATCGATAGAATTACTTAAAAATTGAAGCTTGAAAGCTGAAAAGGTTGAATTTTACTCAAAATTTCACTTTTGATTAGCTTCATTGACTTCATTCAGCTTCATTGACTGATTGACTCAAAGAAAAGAGCTCAAAAGAGCTTGAAAAACATTTTTAAAGTTTAAAAAAGAATAAAATTGAATGTCCAGAGGTTTTGGGAAAAAATAAATGAAAAAAATTTTCCCATAAATTATTGAAATGAGTGTGAAAAGTGTGGAAAAGGTCAGATTTTTGATTTTCTAAATTTCTGAATTTTTTTGGAGGTTTTTGGTGGGGTTTTTTTGGGAGAATCGATGAGGTTTGGGTCTTTTTTTTTGAGAGAAATTGGAAAGGCTTTCCTTTTCTTTTATCGTCTTTTTTGGCTACAAATCGAAAGGCGAAAAGGAGAGAGGAGTCGGGCGGAAATTTGGATGAAAGGGGAAAGGAGGCGGCCAAGAGAGGGCCAAGAGAAGGCCAAGAGAGCCAAGAGAGCCAAGAGAGGGCCAAGAGAAGGCCAAGAGAGCCAAGAGAGCCAAGAGAGGGCCAAGAGAAGGCCAAGAGAGGACCAATAGAGCCAAGAGAGCCAAGAGAGCCAAGAGAGCCAAGAGATGGCCAAGAGATCCAAGAGAAGGCCAAGAGAGAGCCAAGAGAGTCAAGAGAGAGCCAAGATATCCAAGAGATCCAATAGAGTCCCCCTGGCCGTGAGAGGGCCCTAATCAGCTTGAATTTGATGTTAATTTGATGCTAAACATACCGTAAATGATTTATTAGAATGATTTGTGATTCTATTTTGCCAATAACACCTCTAGGTGTCGTTCTATTAGAGAATGTCATTTTATTTTTCACTCGAATGGCCACAATGAGTTTGCAAAAAAGTATCTATCTTAAAAAAGCGTATTTCATTTAATAAATATAACCTCTTCTATAACTACTATAGATAACGATTGCAGGAACAAAAACTGCAGTAAAAACTTTTGAATCAGTCTTTTTTCTTGTATAATAAGAAAAATGTGTACCAGAGTTAACGGTGATTTATTTTGCACACACAATTTACATATGAAGAAAAGAATCTAGGGAACAGGGGATCTAGGGAATAGGGGATCTTGGGAATAGGGAATCTAAGGAATAGGGGATCTTGGGAATAGGGGATCTTGGCAATAGGGAATCTTGGGAATAGGGAATCTTGGGAATAGGGAATCTAAGGAATAGGGAATCTTGGGAATAGGGGATCTTGGGAATAGGGGATCTAAGGAATAAGGAATCTGAGGAATAAAGAATCTTGGGAATAGGGAATCTAGGGAATATTCTACCGTTTATAAGGATTGGACGATGTAGGAGATGATGTAAAAGGAGGAGGCTACCCGCTTTATATAAGCTTGCGCCTTAGACAAGTCTACCCATTTGGATCCCTGGTTATCCCAATCTCGAGGCCTAGGGAGACCGGTATTCGGGATCGGATCGGAGCCAGTTGCTGTAGGTAACCACACTGTATGGGTGCCTGTAGGCAATCGCCATATGGATGCGGTTACCTACAGCACTCGGTACAGAAGATATCCCTCACTCATCTACTGGATTCGAACCAGAGACTAACCGAGCCCAACGTCGCTTCGAAATTGATTTCAGCAGCTTCTTTTTGCAGTTCTCCTTGCAGTTCTCCTTGCAGTTCTCCTTGCAGTCCTCCTTGCAGTCCTCCATGCAGCTCTCCTTGTAGTTCTCCTTGTAGTTCTCCTTGTAGTTCTCCATGCAGTTCTCCTTGCAGTTCTCCTTGCAGTCCTCCTTGCAGTCCTCCATGCAGTTCTCCTTGCAGTTCTCCTTGCAGTTCTCCTTTCAAAGTTGCAAAAAACACGATTCCATATCGGCATTTCACATTCTCCAACCATTCTCCAACCATTCGCCACTGGCATTAGAATTCGCAATGCTCAAGCATTCGATAAATTCTTAGAAAGGAATGATTTCAATTCAAAGTCAAAATTTCAATATAAATACTCAACAATCACAAAGATTTCTTAAAGAAATGAAAGTTTTTAAATAAAGAGTTCTCTTTTCTTTACTCACTCTCAAATGCATTGAAAATTGGCATTTGATAGAGGGAAAAACCGAAAAAAAAAACGCTTAAATAAAGAGTTGTTAAACTTTTTACAAATAAAAATCTCTTAAAAGACTTAAATTTTAGAAATTAAACCTTACCATTTTAAAAAAAGCTATAGAATTTCAAGGAATTTATCGTGAAAAAGGAGTTTTGAATGAATTCAGCTCAATGAATTCAGTTTAATGAATTCAGCTCAATGAAAGCAGCTCAATGAAAGCAGCTCAACGAATTCAGCTCAATGAATTCAGCTAATGAATTCAGCTCAATGGATTCAGCTCAATGAAATCAGCTCAACGAATTCAGCTCAATGAAATCAGCTCAACGAATTCAGCTCAACGAATTCAGCTCAATGAATTCAGCTCAATGAAAGCAGCTCAACGAATTCAGCTCAATGAATTCAACTCAATGAAAGCAGCTCAACAAATTCAGCTAATGAATTCAGCTCAATGAAAGCAGCTAATGAATTCAGCTCAATGAATTCAGCTAATGAACTCAGCTCAACGAATTCAGCTCAACGAATTCAGCTAATGAATTCAGCTCAATGAAAGCAGCTCAATGAAATCAGCTCAATGAAATCAGCTCAATGAAATCAGCTCAATGAATTCAGCTCAATGAATTCAGCTCAACGAATTCAGCTCAACGAGTTCAGCTCAACGAGTTCAGCTCAATGAATTCAGCTAATTAGCCGCTTGCTGATTCTCATTTGAGCTTTTCTTTACTGGAAATCGATGAATATTTGTTGAAAGCTTGAGTGTAAATTCAATTTATTTCATTTATTTCATTTATTTAATAGATAATTAATGATTTTGATAAAGCTTTGAGATTTCGGGTGAATATGTTGGTGAATATTTCACTCTGGAGCATCCGTCACTTCGGTGTCCCTCGTTGGCCGAGCGGAACCCTGGAAATCACATTTTTAACTACTCTAAACCAATAAAACTATCAAAATTTCTGATAAAAAACATTGAAAATCGATAGAGTTACGCAAAAATTGAAGATTGCTGGCTGAAATTTGTCGAAAATTTCGAGAAATCTCGAAGCAAATCTGGAGCAAAACTCGAGCAAAACTGGGGGGGTTAAAACAAAAACCCAACAAAAATTGGGTTAAAAAGAGAGGCTTAAAACCTTTATGCTTAAGAGTTTGGCGGTGATTACCCGCTATTCGGCAGCTAATTTTTACATCATTGGAATCAGCGTAAAATTCTGTGTCGAATGGTCTATCATCGGAAGAGGCTAAGGAACCCAATCAATCGGAAAAGGCCAAGGAACCTAATCAATCGGAAAAGGCCAAGGAACCCAATCAATCGGAAAAGGCCAAGGAACCCAATCAATCGGAAAAGGCCCAATCATCCTTCCCTTGTCAGTTGGATTATGGCAGTTATGTTGCCTAGCTCCGATTGCCGATTTCCGATCATTTCTCTGTCATATCATTTCTCCGAATCTTTGCAGGCTTGTCACCTGAATCTCCTCCCTTTCCTCTCCCACAATCACTCATTCGGTTCAGTTCTTGATTCAATGACCAAGAACAAGAACTGAAGGAAGAAGAAACCCAGGACTTGGGTTTGGTCTTTGTCCTAGCCTTACAAACAATGAATTTCCTCACATCATCTACTTGAGACTCGGCGAATTGACTCTTAATCTTCGCCATTTGTTGGACTTCTTCCTGAAAAGAGAATCCTTTCCTTCTTCCTTCTTCTTTCTTCCTTTCTTCAACTATTTACCTCGGTTGGTTGAGCATTGTTGCCAGTGATCGTTTGACGATTTCTGAAAAAGAATTTATTATATCAAAGTATTATATCAAAGCTATTGATAGCTATTGGTATTGATAGCTATTGATAGCTATTGATAGCTATTGATAGCTATTGATAGCTATCAAAGCTACTGCTCAAAGCTACCTCAATTGAACAAACTCACTCATTCCCTGAGTGATCCATATTGCATCGATCTGTCGAGCAACAACACATCGAGATTGGGATCTTTTGAAAAGTCGTTGAAATGCAACGATTGCTGGCAAACTAGAGAAAGATTTGTAGTGCTTTGTGCTTTGTAAACGCATCCCCAACTGGCGCACTGAACTCTTCATCTTTTTTCGGAGGGAAACATCAGAATTCAGCGCTGCAGCAAAGCGTGCGTTTGTGTGAGCACAAAGTACAAGTTCATTGCATGAGAAAGGGTGTGTTTAGATGATAACAAAGTACAAAAGAACCGCTTCTCACCAAGCATCTCCACAGCGAACACCCGGCTTTCACGACGTCGATCAAAGAGCCTGCACTTGCACTCATATTGTAACACTAAAGTGAATTATGAAATCGATAAGATTTACTTACTTTACTCAAGGTATTGTACCTATCTATTATATATAAAAGAGCTGTCTGTCTGGCTGTCTGTCTGTCCGTCTGTCTGTCTGACCGTCTGTCTATCCGTCTGTCTGTCTGGCCGTCTGTCTATCCGTCTGTCTGTCTGGCCGTCTGTCTGTCCGTCTGTCTGTCTGTTTGTCCATCTGTCCGTCTGTCTGTCCGTCTGTCCGTCTGTCTGCCTGCCTGCCTGCGTGTCTGTCTGTCTGTCTGTCTGTCTATCTGTCTATCTGTCTGTCTGTGCATACTCCTCCGCATCCAGTAGGCCGTTTCAAATAACTTATAGTTAAATTGGCTTAGAATTTCATGTAGTTATGCAATCTGTTTTTAAATTTTTTAAAAACGAAAAGTATCGACGCGAGTGGGAGTCGAACCGGGGTTGCGTGGGCTAAAGACAAGTGCACTCGCACTGCGCCATCTACTGGTGGAGTGGTTAACGCGCGTGTCTCTCAAACGAACGGAAGAGAGGTCGCGGGTTCAACTCCTCTCGCCTCCAATTCTTATGCTTTTTGGTTATCTAATACTGTAGCTAGGAATAGGGTTGTCTGTCTGTCTGTCCGTCTGTCTGTCTGTCTGTCTGTCTGTCTGTCTGTCTGTCTGTCTGTCTGTCTGTTTGTCTGTCTGTCTGTTTGTCTGTCTGTCTGTCTGTTTGTCTGTTTGTCTGTCTGTCTGTCTGTTTGTCTGTCTGTCTGTCTGTTTGTCTGTCTGTCTGTCTGTCTGAGACTAGGGTCTGTCAAGTTTGTAAACCAGATCTTGGGACCAGGTCCTGTCTTAATTTCAGATCTAAAGTTTTCTTTGATACTTGTGCAGCCGAGTTTCCGCACTCGATCGTTGCATCGCCCACCGAGGTGCCTTGGATGAGTTTAAGACCCTGGAAAATTGAATATCTTTCTAAAAACGGGGTACGGTAGACTGGATAAAGATTACGGTACTTTATCTCCTAGATTACGGTAGCTGAGCTCTTAGATTATGGTAGCTGAGCAAGCTTTTGCCATATCTCAGATTGTCTAAGTTCTACAGTGCTTAGACTATCATAATCCCCAGTTTACCGCTAGATTACGGTAGCTTGAATATTTTATTCAAGCTAGTTAATCTTTGGAGTTTAAATTCTAAATTTAAACTCCAAAGATGAACTCTTCTGGGAAAATTTGACACTCACATTATAGCAAGTGACGGCAAAAACCGCTGCTGGAAGTACGGTAGCCAATAAAAGTGTGCGCATTTTAGGGGAAAGGTTGAAAATTCGAGGAAAAGCAAAGCAATAGTTAGCAGTTGATTCGCAAAAAAATCTTTTTTGAAAAATTTTTGTCTCGATAAACAATCTCTTCTCTCAAAAATTCGAGCAAAAAGCGGAAATTTGAGCGTTTTTTTTGGGGGAGTTTTCATTTGATCAATTTGGTCTGATAGCTGGCATTTTTCTTGAAAAGGAAATATAGAAAAAATGAAAATGAAATACTGAAAAAGAGAAAGCACAAAAAAAAGCTTGTTGGTACCGTAAATACTGTAATAGTACCCCAGCCCCCATAATGACGGTGCGGAGTGTTGCGTAGTCTAGCTTTAGACGAGTTGTTCTCGACACTGGTTTATGCTATTAGGTGTGTGAAAAAGTAATCCACGTTTTTAACGTTTAAATATAATAGACACAATAGGAAGACGCAGCTCGACCAAAACCTAAGAAGTACGGATATGCGCCAGCTCTCGGGACTCAGAGATCCAGGGGAAGTGATCGAGAGAAAAAGACTCAGATGGGCCGGTCACGTAGCCAGAAGAACAGACGACAGATGGACGACACGGATCACAGAGTGGCTACCACGAGACCAGAAGAGGCCCATCGGAAGACCAGCGACGAGGTGGAGCACAAGAGTGGCAGAGACGGTCAGAGAAAGGATGGCTAGAGTGCAATCACCACCAGCACAAGCAACTGGAAGACTTCGAATCAGGAATAACCAAGATAGGAAGCACCGGATGACAATAGCAAGGGATAGAGAAATGTGGAAGCAGGTTGTGATCTGCGCAAAGAAGAACACCTAAGTGCGAAGACAGATCAAAAAAAAAGACCATAAGTTTCGTTAAATAAAATTCATGGCATTCAAGCGTTTCCTTACGGTTGATCCATCACAATTTAACTATTTCTGAAGAGGTTGAACGAGGGTTTTCGAGAAGACAGCGTCTTCTTGGTCATCAGAACAGGTCTCAGAGCGACCGCCACGTGGTTCATCTTCTAGGCTTTCATTACCACCTTTGAATCGTCGGAACCAAAACCTAGCGGTATCATCAATAACGGCGTCTTCGCCAAATGCATTCCGAATTCGACGTGCAGCTGCCGCAGCTTTCAACCCATTTTTGAACTCATAAAAAAAATTTGACCGAATAACGATACTTGTGTATACCATTTTCAAACTAAAATGAAAGTAGTTTATTGTCGTCCTTTTAACAAAATAAATATATCATTCGAAAGAGGAAAAAATAAGCTTTTAAACGATATATATATATGTTGTGTCCGATTTAGATTTCCGTCCGATTTAGATTGAACTTATCGCGGACGTCCGATTTAGATTACAGTCTATATCGGACGTCCGATTTAGATTCAATCTAAATCGGACGTCTTATATAGATTGAACAATAATATAAACATGTTTAGTATATGTTCTTAAGCGTTTTCTGTAGTTTTCTGCATTTTTCAAAGGTCTGTTATTGTCTTTTTCTGAAAAGAAAACCCAACTATGAAATAATCAATAAAAGACCTTTGAAAATGCAGAAAACTACAGAAAACGCTTAAGAACATATACTAAACATGTTTATATTATTGTTCAATCTATATAAGATTTAGATTGAATCTAAATCGGACGTCCGATATAGACTGTAATCTAAATCGGACGTCCGCGATAAGTTCAATCTAAATCGGACGTCCGATTTAGATTGAATCTAAATCGGACGGAAATCTAAATCGGACACAACATATATATCGTTCACAAAAAATTAAAAATTGTTTAGATATATTTATTTAAACAAAATTGGCTGACTGGTTAAGTGTCTTTTATCTTAATCGGAAGGTCGAGGGTTCGAACCCCACATGCGACATGGTCACCCCCTTCGGATTTCCTTTCCCTTCGGGTTGAGAGGTTTTCTGGAGGGCAGTCTGGTGGTTGTGGCCCCAGTTCTTTAAAGTGACAAGCCACTCCTTCATCGTCATCTTCCCTTCACCACCAAAAAAGCTATTTAGTTCCCCATTGAGCTTAGGGTTAGGGAGCCGTCTGTCATGACGTGGGTTAAGTTAAGATATAGCCTAGTATTGTGTGTGTCGTTGTATTGTGATTGATATATTTCGTGTATGCGATAAATTCACCACTGGTAGCCCCAGTCGGTATTTTTTTTTTAAAAAATAAAAATAAAAAACGTGGATTACTTTTTCACACACCTAATACAATGCGCGTTTAGGTATCAAAAAATAGCCCTGAATTTCAGCTATTTTTTGATACCAAAGACGCTTTTTTTGAAAGTACGGGCGCTTTGAAAAAAATGAAATATTGGGTTGGTGGAAAAGTCCTTTCGGTTTTTTTGGGAGAGTACCATAAATTTGTCCAATTTTCACGTTTTATAGCTCATCCTAAAGCTGAATTCAAGACGGATCGATTGGTAAAAACAGTTTTGAGATATCTCTTTTCTAAAAGTTTTGACAGCTATTTTTGTAAAGGGCGGCAGAGCCAAAAAATGGCTGTTTTCACGTTTCGTTGGTTTTCCGTGCAGAAACCTAGGCTAAAAACATGTGTTTCGTGATCAGCGTCAAAAATAACCCCTAGACACAAATTTTCAGAATCTTAGCAAAAAATTTTTGAAAAATATTGTCACCGGTGGAAGTCGAACCAGCGACCCTCAGATCAATAGCCTTTCCGCCGCTTCTCGCGATTTTCCTTCGTTTTTCCCCTTTTTTTTGTTGTACCCTAAAATTTAAAAAATTAAATTTTAAATTTTAAAAAAAGAAAAACGAAGGAAAATCGCGAGAAGCGGCGGAAAGGCTATTGATCTGAGGGTCGCTGGTTCGACTTCCACCGGTGACAATATTTTTCAAAAATTTTTTGCTAAGATTCTGAAAATTTGTGTCTAGGGGTTATTTTTGACGCTGATCACGAAACACATGTTTTTAGCCTAGGTTTCTGCACGGAAAACCAACGAAACGTGAAAACAGCCATTTTTTGGCTCTGCCGCCCTTTACAAAAATAGCTGTCAAAACTTTTAGAAAAGAGATATCTCAAAACTGTTTTTACCAATCGATCCGTCTTGAATTCAGCTTTAGGATGAGCTATAAAACGTGAAAATTGGACAAATTTATGGTACTCTCCCAAAAAATCCGAAAGGACTTTGAAAGGACCCAATACTAAAAAACTTTGCAGTACTTTTGGTTAAGTTATAGCACCCTTTTGCACGCAAGAGCGTTTACAGAGAAAAACTTTTGGTGACGCATTCTAAAATGCTAAAAAGCTACCGTAATCCGCAATTTCCGTTGCTTAAAGCCATTTTCTGTTGTTTTTATTCATTTTTCACCGTTTTTCTTTGCCATTTCATCGCAAATTCATCAAGATCAACTGCTAGAAGTTAAGAAGGTACCATAAATACTTCGACCGCAACGTTATTTCTGGTCACCCTGTACTGTAATAGTACCCCACCCCCCTCGTACAGTCGCGTAGTCGCAAAAGTTTTTTAGTATTTCATGTTTTTCAAAGCACCCGTACTTTCAAAAAATGCGTCTTTGGTATCAAAAAATAGCCCTGAATTTCAGCTATTTTTTGATACCTAAACGCGCATTGTAGCATAAAGCAGTGTCAAGAAAAACGCGTTCAAAGTTAAACTACGCAACACTCCGCACCGTCATTATGGTGGTGGTGTACTATTACAGTATTTACGGTATGTTTTTTGGGTACAGTGCAGAAGGTCCCTTTGGTGCTTAAAGCAGTCAAAAAATTCGATTTTTATAAGCTAAACCCTTGCGGTAATCAATTGTAGCCAAAATATTGGGAAAATGACGAAAGATCAACACCAAGTCGATTTCTTTAGCCTGTACTCAGACAGTTAGAGTACTGTAGCCGTGTATCGATAAAAACGAGACAATACAAATGACGCGTTGAATCATTTGGCCAGTTAAATCACTCTGAAAAGTGTAAAACTGGTGCCTTCAATTGAATATCTTTTACTTTATGGGAAAAGGAAATGTTTAATCTTTTAACTGAATATCTTTTACAGTTGAGTTTTGTATAAAATGGTGAAAGGGATTTTTTAATTCAATTTTCGGGGGTAGGACAAATGCGACCTTTTTTTTGCGCACCTGGACATTTGAGCACCTTTTTTTTGCTGAAAAAGGCCTTAGGCAAGGCCGTAGAGCTTCGAAAATATTTCCATAAGGGAATCGTATGCGTAGATTTCGAATTTCGACAAATCAGACCTCGCTGACACGTCAAATTTGGGCTAAAAGGCAAAAACTGCGGAAAAGCGTTAAGTTGCGTAGTTTTTGCCTTTTAGCCCAAATTTGACGTGTCAGCGAGGTCTGATTTGTCGAAATTCGAAATCTACGCATACGATTCCCTTATGGAAATATTTTCGAAGCTCTACGGCCTTGCCTAAGGCCTTTTCCAGCAAAAAAAAGGTCGCATTTGTCCCACCCCCAATTTTCAAACTTTCTTGCTTTTTTTTGCTTGATTGCTAATTTTTGATTTGTTTTTTAATTTTTTTTTGTAATTATCTAATACTAATTTGTTTAGATATGGAACGAATCGAGTCAGCAATCACATCAGCGATTCGTCATCGTCCCCTAAACGCGCTCATCACGGAAACATTCGATTTGGCGAGGCATCAAGCGAAAGAAGCGATTAAAAGAGGACAAAAACCCTTTCCGCTCGTCGTCAAGGATTGCTATGCGTGAGTGTTTTGATATTTTAATGCTATTTACTAAAAGTTGAGTCCACATAATATTAGGCTGTCCAGCAAGTCTTTTCTTTCCTTTTCGTACTTCTTTTTTTAAAACCAAGTTTTTTTTTTATATAAAAAGAGGGATCGGATTATGGGAAAAAAAAAGAAAAAAAAAGAGGGAGAAAAAAAAAGAGGAAAAAAAAATTTCCCCCCCAAAAAAAAAATTTTTTAATTTTTTTTTTTTAAACAACAATTTTTTTTAATTTTTTTGGGCATAAAAAAAAATATATAAAATTAAAAAAAATAAAAAAAAAAAAAAAAAAAAAAATATTTTTAAAAAAAATTAATTTTTAAAAAAAAAAAAAAATAAAAAAAATATTAAAATTTTCATTTAAAATTTTTCCCTTCTCAAAAAACAAAAAAAAATAAAAAATTAAATTTTTTTTTTTTTTTCCTTCATTTTCAAAACCCCACAAAAAAAAAAAAAATAGAACGAAAAAAAAAAATGATAAAAAAAAAAAGTATATACCCCAAAAACCTGAAAAAAAAAAAAAATTAAAAAAAAAAAAAAAAAAAAAAAAAAAAAAAAAAAAAAATAAAAAAAAAAAAAATATATAAAAAAATATTCCCAAAATTTTTCCTCCCCCCCCCTTTTTTCCTCCCCCCCCCCCCTCCCCGCCCCCCCCCCGACGGGGGGGGGGCCCCGCCCCAAACCAACAAATGCACCAATTGAACTATGGTTTGTTTCATTAGAAATGTCAATTATTTTCCTGCAAAATAACATTAAAACCGCTTTAAAATGTCTGATGTGTGGATTTTTTTGGGAGCCTGAAGTCGGGTAGTCAAAAAGGACGACATCTTGATGATGCTGATGGCTCGATGATGCGGTTTAGGCACTTTAGCTAAGTAAACCTAAGCTAGTAACCCAAGCTAAACTTTTTGTCAATAGATAAAAGAGAAAGCATAAAAAGTTTAGTATATAGCCAAATTTTCAGAGAAATCCATTCGGCCAATTTCTTCGTAGAGGTTTTTATAGATTTTCTGCGAAAAACACATGCTTTCACTCTCGAATTTTGCTTGAAAGTGAATCCAAATTGACTTAAAAAGATGGGAAAATGAAGAATAACACTTTTTATGTAGAGCAAACCATAGGTTAATTGGTGAATTTGTTATTTTTCAAGGAAAAGGAACGAAAAGGCTTTCTGGACAGCTTAATATATCAGATATCTAAAGGATAATTAAAAACTGATCCCTAAAACATATTTTTATATTGAAAAGAAAAGTTTTGCCGATTTTGGTGATTTTGCCAAACTTTAACCCACAATTTAAATACTTTTGTGATAGATTTTGAAAAACTCAAAACTATTAGAATCTACAAAGTTTAAGCTATCTAATAATGCTTTAAAGCCAAAATTGGACAAGTTTAAGATAACTAAATCAGTGGCACAAGTTTGCCAAAATTGTTACCTCCCCCCAGACACTAAAGAAGTACCAGTACCTGACTTAGACTTACTATTAGTCCATAATAACTAGAGGATTTTAAAGCCGATAAAATATGACATTCGAATAGTAGCCAATAAAGTGTTAAATATGGCATCAAAAATATACTTTAAGGCAGATAACAAACTTTTTTCTATTTATAGACTTTCTGTATCGTTTTTTTTAGGTTGAAGGGTGTTCGAGCGACGTGTGCGAGCAAAATGTTGAAAGACTACGTGCCACCATACACGGCGACGAGCGTTCAACGATTGATCGACTCAGGTAACGGTTTTATTTGCAAAACTAAGCATTATTATAACTTATGTGTATAGGCTTAAAGATACATTTATCGCTAAAATATTTATGTTTTAGGCGGTTGTGTGATCGGGAAGGGTAACATGGACGAGTACTCGATGGGCACCTCGTCGGCGCTCGGCCATTTTGGGCCTGTTAAGGTAGACAAAGCTTTCATAAGTAAGTGCATTGTGTTCTCTATTAGGCTGTCCAGACATCAATCAAACAAACCGTAGTTCAATTGGTGCATTTGTTGGTTTTAAACGGAATGAAAAAGAACGAAAAGCCTTTCTGGACAGCCTAATAGATAATTGTTAACTTTAAGCTTATCATGTTATCTGTTTTGGGTATGATATCTTTGTTTAGAACGGCTTGTCAAATCTCGAAAAATTAGACGACGACTGGGTGGTTGCCGGCGGCTCATCAGGTGGTCCGGCTGTGAGCGTGCAAATGGGGATTGCTGATTGGTGAGGGATTTGTAGATCTAATTGTAAGCAGACAAATTTCGTTCCGAACCTGATTCCAACTTCTTTTTTTACATCTACAAGCAGTTTACTAATGTTTAGCTCAATCGGCTCGGACACTGGCGGCTCGGTGCGAAATCCGGCCGCGTTCACTGGCGTCTTTGGCTTCAAACCTACATATGGAGTGGGTTTTTGATTTTTTAATTTAGTAAGCTAAATTAAGCTGCATTGCCGTACTTTAAGCTTACATAATCTATTTTAGACAATCTCTCGCTACGGCTTAATCCCGTTGGTGAACTCGTTGGATGCGCCGTCGATTTTCGCGCAAAGCGCCGAAGAATGTTGGCGATTTTTTGGTAAGCTATGTTAATTTTAAATTGGATTTCCAAAAAGTGTTTTGTTATTACCTTAATACCTCTAAGAATGCGCCCCAGGATGGGAGAGAAAAATAGTATCGCCCTCTCTAAAAGCGCCCCTTAGCTGAATATCTTAATGCCTACGAGAAATCTTAAGATATTCAGCTTTTTAGCTTGCAACTACAACATTTTCATTCAATTTTTCTTTCTTTTTCCTTTCCTTTACATTCATTCCTTTTTACGGATTTTCTAGCACGAGGAACCTGACAAAGAAACAAACGATGGAACGGACAAGCCAAAGCGAAAGAAAAAAACAATAGATGCGAAGACTAAACTTGATGTTGCAAAAATGGCTCGCAAAGTCTTCGTTCATGCCGCTACCAGATTCTACAAAATTGATTGAGCTTATGTCCAACGATACGTCAAACAAACAAATGAGCGGAGCAAAATGCGCGAAAAAAGGAAGCGGCTCGATGGTGTCGGACGCGCGTTGACCTCACCTTTGGCTGTTTGGCTCGATTCTTAAACGAGCAAATGTGTTGATTCGATTGGCGTGCGCGGAGTAGGTGTGATAATCAGAGGTTACGATAAAATGAACATTTCTGTGATACTGAGCGATGGTGTGAAACTGCGTCCGTTTGTGGTTGTGCCGCGAAAATCGGTGGAAGTGAAATTTCGAGGAAAGTTGCTTTTATGTTGGAAAGAAAAGGAGACAAGTGCTTTGACAATGACATCACGACCGAGTATCTACATCGATCATTTGGCGAACTTCTTCAGCAAACAAGAGCACTCACTCGAGGATTGGATTTTAACTTCTGACAAAACGCTCCTGATCTGACAAGACCACGAAAAGATGGATCTGGGGGTGGAAATCCAAAACCACCTGCAATGAACATGTATTTGACATGGATCGTTCAAGCCTGGGACCATATGATTCAGTGCCTTTTACCTTTTTAAGGAGATGATTGAAAAGTCTTTCAAAGGATGCGGCATCGGAATTGCAGCAAACGGTGATGAGGACCATATGATTCAGTGCTTCAAGGCTGACTGCGCTATTCCAAATGGGCTACAGCTGCTAAAAGACGCTCGAATGGAGAAAGAATGATCTTCTGGTGCCGCTTCAATGAACAGGGCTTTCTGAGAAGTTAATGATAGGGGCTTTGTTGATTCAGATGTATCAATTTGCTTTTATAATTGATCTGTTTTTATGTTTGATTTTACTGTGATTTTGTTTTTGTTAAAGATGAATAAATGAAATTCAAAGCTGAAAAAATTCTGGTGAATTATCTTGGAAACTTCCAGATTGGGTTGTTTAAAATTCTTGGGAAGAAAAATTAGTAGCGCTCCCCAAAGGGGAAAGGAAAAAATAGTAGCGCCGGCGCTACTATTACAGGTATTACGGTAGTTATTTTACTGGTTTGTTTTCAGAAATTGCCGCCGGCCAAGATGCAAACGATTCAACGTCTATCGACCCAAAAACTTCGCTCCTATCGAAAAAGCTTTCCGATTTGGTCATCGGGATTCCAAAGGTGCGTTTTGATTAATTTTTTTTAGAGGGCACTTATTTTAGATAAAATAAGTGCCCTCTAAATCATGCTGTATTTGATCAGCCTAATTTTGGTCATATTCGATGAGAAAACAAGACTCAATCAACGAAACCAAAATTGGGCCGAACAAAAACCGACCAAAACTGGTAATCTGATTAGGGTAGATTTGTCCAAAATGGCTATTTCGACTAAAGCTTTTTAGAAAAAGCTTTAGTCGAAAGGAACGCAATTTAGTTATATATTTGTTTAGGAATATCACAACGAGTCGCTCACCGACGAGGCGTGGCAACTGTGGAATCGTGCGGCCAACATTTTGACCCGACTCGGCGCCAAAGTCCAGACGGGTAAAGGATTTCAGAGCTTTGATTAGTTTTCTTTTAAAGATTTATAGATACCCAAATCTTGCACTGTCTATTATATTTTTAGTTTCCCTGCCACTCACAAAGTACTCGCTCATCTGTTATCACGTAGCTTCCGGTGGAGACATTGCGTCGAATATGGCAAGGTTGGTTTGTTTTAAATTTTTATTTAAAATTTAATTTAATAAATTTAAAGTTTTACAAAATGTAGATTTGGGTAAATTTACAAAAAATAGTTGTCGTTAAAGCTGAAGATACTCTTTTGATTAGGTTCTAAGCCGGTACCGAAACTAAGCCTCTAAAGCACTCTAGGGTAGGCACCCTGAAGCACGACCCAGCTACCGTAATTCGTGGCTAGTATTATAAAAAAAACAACAATTTACTTGAATGTATAACGTATTGGCAAGTTTACCTGGGAAATACCTGGACCGAACGGAGGGAATCTAAATTTTCAAGGATAATTTTCAGATACGATAGTGTTGCCTACGGTCATCGCTCCTCGAATAACCAATCGACATTCGAGTTGTACTCGTCGTCGAGAACCGAATCGTTGAACTCTGTGGTGAAGAAGAGGATTCATTTCGGGAACTATTTCTTGATGAAAAAGTCTGCTCTTGTTTTCTGGTTGTTTCTAAGTATTTTTAGACATCGAAAGGAGTACTTTGAGCGCGCATTGAAAGTTCGACGTTTGATTGCCGAAGAAATGTGGAAAGCGTTTAAAGAGGTGCGGGGTTTTGTTTGTTAAAGGCTCTATTTTAAGGTTTACTTTTCCAATGGGCAAATGCGTAAATAAATGTAAATTGAAAATTGAATATTTCCTTCAGGTTGACCTCTTGCTGACACCGACGGCGTGTGGAGTGGCGCCCCTCTTCTCGCAACTGCATGGCGAGAATTTCGCGCGTGAGAGTGACGACGATTTTTACACGCAACCCGTCAACATGGCAGGTAAATTGTTATAGTATGCTATCTAAATTTACAGTATGTCTATCTGTAATTATAGTATTAAGGATCCATAAAATTCCCAAGTACTTTCAACCATTTTGCCAATGTCTGCTTTTGAAATCTTTCCCCTTAAGGTGTGCCGGCCGTTTCGATTCCATTGGGTACTAGTCCTTCATCGAATCTCCCGTTATCCGTTCAACTCATCGGCGACCGTTTGCAAGATCGACTCGTTTTGGAAGTAGCCGAACAACTGTACAAAGCTAGATAATGGAATTGTTTAGGCTCGGCTTTTTAGCTTTAGGTTTTGTTTTTGTTATTCTTTTTTTCAGCTTGTTACGGGTGTTTTTTTATATTTGCTTTTACTTTCTGATTGTCTTTACAAGTTTTTAGGTGCCAATTTAACTTTTAGATAAATATTTTTAGGATTCATACGGCAATATGGAGTCAGATACATTCACAGTACAATGAACGAATGAGAAATCGACGGTATCTAACTATATTCTGGAAGTATCATAGAATGTTCGACTCATCCTTGTGAGTTAACTGTGTAGCAGACACTTCTCCAGAGGTTCCTGATGATGTGACATAGTTGACGTGAATCGAGAATTCATTTTGGTCATTTTATGCCCGGTTTCATGCTCCACCGGAGAAAAACCAATGTACGTATCGATGGCTTTGAACTAAAAACTAAAAACGGAAGATCACGGTAGTTTATCCAAGAAATCCCCTAAAACTTTTTTTTCCTCCATCAACCCCGAATTAATTTGTGGGCAGAGTTGGTTGGGTGGTTGTGGCAAAAAGGGAGGAAAAAGTGTGTCATGCTGGCTGTTATCGGTTGAGAAAAGGTATTTGGTGAAAGAGAGACTCTCGGGAGGATGGCCGGATGTGTGTGCAAACACATGTCGATGAGCGGCAATGGGTACATCCATCAGGTGGTCCGGCAGAAAGGGGGCAGCGACAGGGGGGACTCTGTGGCTTTTTGATAGCCAACGGGATTGGGAGCTGGTGGGAAAAGCCGCATAGGTAGCCAAAGAGTCGTTTTGTGCTCGGAATTTTAAATCCTAGTCTATCCAACTGGGCTCAGGGTTTAGCTGACTGCAAACAGTTTTCTGAAGATCAGACCGCGTCTAGGCTACGGTAGCCGAAGCGGAACAGACCAAGCTACGGTATCCTAATCCTGATGTAGTTGAAGCTTAGCTCGGGCTGCATAGCCTGACTTGATCTAGACTGGCTACCGTAATCTAGGTCTCTAGGGATACCGTAACCTAGATTTCTAGGGCTACCGTAATCTAGATCTCTAGTTCTACCGTAATCTAGATCTCCAGGACTACCGTAACCTAGATTTCTAGGGCTACCGTAATCTAGATCTCCAGCTCTACCGTAACCTAGATACCTAGTTTCATCGTAATCTAGATCTCTAGTTCTACCATAATCTAGATCTCCAGCTCTACGGTAACCTAGTTCTCCAGCTCGCTAACCCGTTTGTGGGTCACTGTAGCGTCCACTAACTAGGCTAAGAGTTACGGTAGCCGTTATGGTTAAGAAATTACGGTAGTCGGATCCGGCAGAGTTCTCCAGGTACAATAAAGCTGGATTTGCTTTATTACAAGTGCATTCTATAACGTGCTCGTCTCCCCGTACTCCGAAATTCTAATTTCATTCTTAAAACGTTATCCAATTCACCCCATTTCCTGGTCGATCAACATCGATCAGGTGTGTGGTGTGCTTGGGAGAGTCATCTCGTGGCTTCTCTCTAAATTCTCGTGGCTACATTGCGATCACCAATCTTTTATCACACAGCCAATCTCTCCCCATTCAACTCACCAACTGATCCTCTTTGCGGGCCCTCAATGCAAAAGCCTTTCCCTGCGGTTGGACAATGTTTAGAGGCAATGGCAAAACCTCATTTCGGTTTTATCAAGTTTTTCTTTTCAAAACCTTTGCTTTAAGGATCAGATTTTCGTTTTCCTTTAAATATTTGATATATTAGGGTGAGCAACTTTTTTTTTGAGATGAAATGATGAAGAAACTTTTCAATCATCCAATTGACAAGCTCGTTGTCGAAAGCTTTGTCCTTCAACCACCACCTTCAAGGCGCTTCAATTGTCTTCACAACAGAGCAAAATTTAGCACGGTGCACTACTATTTTTTCAATCCCCCTCTTGCCTACACTACTATTACAGAAAATACGGTATTCAGTTCTGATCTTTAACAAAACTATGGGAAAACTTGGAAAAGCTTTGGCTTAGGCTCAGGCTTTGGCTTAGGCT
Organism: Mesorhabditis belari; assembly: GCA_958450365.1. NCBI lineage: Eukaryota > Metazoa > Nematoda > Chromadorea > Rhabditida > Rhabditidae > Mesorhabditis > Mesorhabditis belari. Next base: position 856,282 of record CAUEEP010000914.1, read on the forward strand.
CAGGCTTAGGCTTTGGCTTAGGCTCAGGCTTAGGCTTAGCCTGTTTTAAATAGTAACAAGCAACAGGTTTTATTAGTAAACTCTTCTTTAACATGCTTTCAACTTCTTTTTTTACACTGATTTCTTTTTTCTTGTTGTTTATCGTGTCCTCTAGTGTGAAAGTGACAAATCAATGGGTTTTTGGGGCAAATCCATAGTTTTTTAGATTAAAAGCTTCGAAATCAAGAGCTTAGCAAATCAAGCAATTCTACTTTTATAGCAAGTAGTTGTTGTAGTTGTTGTTGCTGTTGTTGTTGTTGTTGAAGGGACAAATCTTGTTTTTTTCTATTGACTGACAAATGAACCGAAGAGTCGGGTAAAAGCCAAGAGTTTTGGCTTTAGGTTGGTCTGGAAAATCAGTCTTAGAAACAGGCCTAGCCAGGTTGGCCAGGTTGGAGTGTAATTTTTGGCTAATAAGTACAATTTTTAGCCAATTTATCCAATGTAGCCAATTTAGCTAATTTAGCCAATTTTTGCCTAATCTGCCGTACTTTTAAAGTTATTGAGTACTATTTTTGACTATTCACTGTAATAAACTGTAATTTTAAAGCTATTGGCTACTAGCCAGCTAGCTATTTTTGATTATCTACCGTAATCCCACTGCGCTTTGTATACTGTGTATCATTGCTAATGTTTCCCTTTCAAAAAACCAAGAAAATCAAATCAAATCAAATCAAATCAAAACCCCTAAGTGAGTCAGATGACCGACTGGCTAGGAGTCTTGTCTCTTAAGCGGAAGGTCGAGGGTTCAATCACGCTGGCAAGATAAAAATGTTTCTTTATCCCACCAAGTGGGCTTTTTTCTTTCACAACATTTGGGTAATAGGGGTAATAGGGTGTAAAATAGTTGTAATAGTTGTCCCTTTAGCAACTCCTAGTTAATAGCTCTTTGAGTATTCCACCAAAGAGTCTGATCTTCTTCTAGTGGAGATGATGATCTTCTTTTAGTGGAGATGATGATCTTCCTTTTGAGAGTATGATCTTCTTCTGGTGGAGTTCGGGTTTGGGTTCGGGGCTTGATTTTCCTCCAGAACCTACTCGTGCCTCTGGTAGTTGACATTAGAGTCTTTTCCTCACGAGTAATGCATTTTCTAAAACGCAAACTTAGTAAAAATTACCGTACTTTTAGCGAAAATTATTGCAAAAAAAAATTGGCACAAAAAATCACGAGCGCCACCTTATATACGTCTTTTCAAGGCGTATATAAGGTGAAAAAAAACTTAACTTGCTTAACTGGCAAAATGGCAACAAATTTATCAAAAAGCTTTGGAAAGGCTTTTGCTGGATGCTTCTGGATGCTTCTGGATGCTTCTGGATGCTTTCAACCTGTAGTTTTCCAAAATATTTCCATTGACTTCTCAAAAGCCATGGAGTCGTCGCTGAATGGGTGATCAGCTCAAAAGGAAATGACTCACTAAGGTGGTTAAAAGGAAAATGATTAGAGAACTAGACTTGCTTATCGCTGAATCGTTAATGAAGTTTGGGGGAGACGGCAAGAGTTAGACACAGAATACCTGAGACCGAAAGTCGTTGTAGGGTAAAGCAAGGATCTAATCTCATACTAGGATATCGATCGTACGATAAGCAAGCCATTCGTCGTTTGAAATTCATCACATACTTTCTACAACTAGGCAATAGCTACAACTTTGTGCTCAGAAACAAACTCTCTTTCTGAAAACACTTTCTGATGCACTCAATTCAACCGTTCAACTGATCTGGTGGCAAATTGGGGTAGGCTGATTTGAAGGGAATTTGCCAACTCGCCATAACTTTGTTCTGAGTCGGCCAATCTTTATGATTTTGGTTTCATTTTGTAGATCTCAATAAGTGCAACAAAATGAAACCAAAATCATAGAGATTGGCCGACTTAGAAGAAAGTTATGGCGAGTTGCGCAAAGTAGGCTAATTTCCGCTGGGTTGTTTGCGCAACTCGTCATAACTTTTTTCTAAGTGGATCAATCTTTATGATTTTGGTTTCATTTTGTAGATCTCAATAAGTGCAACAAAATGAAACCAAAATCATAGAGATTGGCCGACTTAGAAGAAAGTTATGGCAAGTTGCGCAAACGACCCAGTTGCGCAAATGACCCTGTTGCGCAAATAAAATGGCGGAAATTAGGCTACCCCAATTTGCCACCCGGCAAATTCCCTTCAAATGTAAAGATATTCAATTTACTCGACGTGTAAAGAGGATTACTCGTAGTTACTCGATCAAAAAGGGGGTGGGACAAATGCGACTTTTTTTTGCTGGAAAAGGCCTTAGGCAAGGCCGTCAAATTTGGGCTAAAGGGCAAAAACTGCGGAAAAGCGTTAAGTTGCCTAGTTTTTGCCTTTTAGCCCAAATTTGACGTGTCAGCGAGGTCTGATTTGTCGAAATTCGGAATCTCCGCATACGATTCCCTTCTGTGAAAACATTTTTGAAGCTCTACGACCTTTCCTAAGGCCTTTTCCAGCAAAAAAAAGGTGCGCAAATGTCCAGGTGCGCAAAAAAAGGTCGCATTTGTCCCACGCCCGACCAAAAACGCTGATTAATCAAGTAAGGATTACCAATGCAAATTTTACTCGAAGTAATCACTTACTCGCGAGGAACAAACTCTATGTCTTATTATGTATCCTTTGTTTGCACCAAATTATTGCTTTTCAATAAATGCTTTTTTAACTGCTTTTGGCTTCAGTGCTTGCTTGAAAAACTATTCTAAAGAAAAATTTTAGACTAATTTTCCCTCCAAAAGTCGCTCGAAAAGAAAACGATTCCTTTTTTGAATGATAAGACCTTTATGAGGAAAACGGCGTTTTTCTTTTGTCCGGTTTGTGGTTTTTTTAAGTAAAATTTTCAAATCTTTACCGATTTTTTTGATTTTCGAAACCCAACCTTTATAGTACAGTGTTTTCTCGATTTTTCAAGAAATCTTCTTGACTATCGAAGAGAATTCAGCACCAGTGAGCACAAAGTACACTATTGTATTGAATGAGCTCACTAAAATGCCTGAAATGCTCACTAAAAAAGTTCAAAATTAAATTAATTCAAAAAACTGTTTTGGACCATCTTATTCGTCGTGAATTCAGCTTTCTAATGAGCCATTATACGTTGGAATTGGTTGAGTTTGAGACCATCTCCCAAAAAGAACGGACAGGACTTAACCAGCAACTCAATACCTCTAGCTAGCTACAGTGGCTTCAAGACTTGCGACCTTTTACCGAGAAAATCCTAGGTTGGCGCTTTAAAGCGTGGTAAAACTACCGTACCCCTCCTAGTTTGCACGAAAATTAATTTTTTTCATTTTGGTTCATTTCATTTTATTCTTTTTGCGTTTTTTCAGCGTTTCAGCGTTTTTCAACGTTTTTTTCAGCTAAAACGTCACAAAAACAAGGCTTCCGTCATAGAAAATGATAAAAACCACTTAACTTAACATTAGTTGGCATCAAGTTCGTGGAGCAGATCGTCAAGAGCAAGTCGGCCTAAAAAAACTCTACAAACAAAGCTTCTGCCATAGAAAATGCTAAAAACCACTTAACTTAACATTAGTTGGCAAGAAATTCGTGGAGCAGATCGCCAAGAGCAAGTAGGCCTAAAAACTCTACAAACAAAGCTTCTGTCACAAAAAATGCTAAAAACCACTTAACTTAACATTAGTTGGCAAGAAATTCGTGGAGCAGATCGCCAAGAGCAAGTAGGCCTAAAAACTCTACAAACAAAGCTTCTGTCATAAAAAATGATAAAAACCACTTAACTTAACATTAGTTGGCATCAAGTTCATGGATTAGATCATCGGGAAGCAAATGGGCCTAAAAAAACTCTACAAACAAAGCTTTCGCCATAGAAAATGATAAAAACCACTTAAGTTAACATTGGTTGGCAAGAAGTTCGTGGATTAGATCGTCAGGAGCAAGTGGGCCTAAAAAACCCTACAAACAAAGCCTCCGTCATAGAAAATGCTGTTAAAAACGGAAGTTAGCTTTATCTTCTTTGTTTCCTGCAAAAAACAATCCATAATCAAAAAAACAAAAGCGAACACATCAGAAAAAGTGTAAAAAGAATAAAATGAAATGAAAAAAAAGAAATTTCGCTCAAACCAACTCTGCTCCACGAACTTGATGCCAACTAATGTTAAGTTAAGTGGTTTTTAGCATTTTTTTATGGCAGAAGCCTTGTTTTTGTGACGTTTTAGCTGAAAAAACGTTGAAAAACATTGAAAAACGTTGAAACGCTGAAAAAAACGCAAAAAGAATAAAACGAAATGAACCAAAATGAAAAAATGAAAAAAAAAAGAAATTTCGCTCAAACCAAGAGGGGTACGGTAGTTTTACCACACTTTAAAGCGCCAATCCAGGATTTTCTCGGTAAAAGATTGCAAGTTGGTTTCAAATTACGTTAGATTGATCAAGATAGCCAATTTATCTTAATTTCTTTTGCCTTTTGTCTTTTTTTTTCTTTTCTGGAAGTGGGACAAATGCGACCTTTTTTTTTGCGCACCCGGACATTTGCGCACCTTTTTTTCCGCACCTTGCCCATTAGCGCACCTTTTTTCACCTTTATTAACCAATTTCTATTTCAAAAGTTGTTTTTCTAGGTAATTTTAGGACGTAGAATCGAAATTTTGACATATCAGAGCTTGTGGAAACAAACGAACGGAGTTCAACAAAGAGAAAAATCAACAATTTTCTGTAATTTGATCTAGCCGTTTTGTCTAGTGTCTAGTTTGTTTCAAATTGGTTCCACACGCTTTGTTATGTCAAAATTTCGATTCTACGCCCTCAAATTACCTAGAAAAATTACCTAGAACATTTGGAATAGAAATTGGTTAATATTAGCTTTTAGAACTTTTTTAACACGCGAAAAAAGGTGCGCTGATGGGCAAGGTGCGGAAAAAAAAGGTCGCATTTGTCCCACTCCATCTTTTCTTTTTTCTTAATCCTTTCAAAAACTTTTAGCTTTCTCTTCAAAGCTTCCTTAGCTGATTAGGGAAATTTTTGGGAAAAAAGTGAATCACCCATTTTTATTGATAATTCTTTTCAATTCTTTTTTTCATTTCTTTTCAATTCTTCTTTTCAATTCATTTTCTTAAGAAATTTTTTTGTATTTATTTTTTTAGACACAACCGCAAAGCAGAATTTTCACCGTTTCTTCATTTTGCCTTTAAAATTTGGGCGTTTGTTTGAGATAACGCAAAAAAATCGCTTATTTTTCAGCACCGCAAAAAAATTTACGGTAAAATAGGCAAAAATCTATTATTGTCATTGCTTTGCGAAAGTTGTTTGGGGTTTAGAAGAATTTTTTTACGAAAGATATTAAGATATTGAGGGGGAAATGACGTTTCTGAATGTTTGCTGGGGTTTTTGAGAGCATAGCTGTAAAGTTATGCTGTTAAAAAGCTTACTTTCCTTTCTTTCTTTCTTTCTTTCTTTCTTTCTTTCTTTCTTTCTTTCTTTCTTTTCCTTTTTTGTTTATTCACTAGAAAAACTTCTTAAATTAAGTCTCTACTATCAACTAAATCTAAATTTCTAAATAAATCTGGGATAATCTATCGTAATCTTAAAGTTACTATTAGACTTCGGAAAACAAAACTTAACCAAAACCAAAACCAAAACCAAAACTAACCAAAACTCGCCAATATCTCGTGATTGGGAGGAGCTAGCGAAAATCTGCTCGTCAAATTTCCATCATCTTCTTGGTAAGTTGCTACGCTACAAGGCGGAGAAGCTAGCCTCGATCCCCACCACCACTTCTTTTACTTTTTTCATTCTTCATTAGCTTTGTGACAGTTTTGTGACAAGGTGAAAACCAAAGAAGATCATGGAAAGCTAATGAAGACTGAAAAAAAGTAAAAGAAAATTGCACCGGTCCGGATCGAACCCGAACCCGACCTTCCTCGCCTTGTAACCCAGCAGCTTACCAGTCGGCCATCGATGGACGCTGGCGAACGATTAAACTTCGCCTTATGAAAGCCCTCCCCAAAAATATGAAAGCCTTTTGAAAGCCGTGAATTTTCAATTTTTGACTACTTGCCTCTCGGAAATCTCAAAAATAAAAGATTTACAGAAACTTCAAAAAGTAATTTTCTCAAGAGTTAATAGAGCTTTCTGATAGAAAAAAAAACCGTAAGTACAATCAATACAATAGTACAATACAAAGTACAGTACAAAGTAGACTTCGGAAAACAAAATTTAACCAAAACCAAAACAGACCAAAACCAAAACTTAACCAAAACCACCAAAACCAAAACAAACCAAAACTCGCCAATATCTCGTGATTGGGAGGAGCTAGCGAAAATCTGTTTTGCAGATTTGAAATCAGCGTCCAAAAATCTATCCCATAGGGCTATTTTTTGTTTCGAAATTTCGAGGTCGTGTTTTGGTCCTTTTTTCGGTCGCGAGATTTTGTGGAGTGAGAAAAAGTGAAAGGGAAATTTGCATTTTACATTAAAATTTGCATTTTACATTAAAATTTGCATTTTACATTAAAATTTGCATTTTACAATTTTAAATTTACATGTTAATTTATATGCAAATTGAGTTTTGGTTTGTTTTGGTGTTTTGGTTTTGGCTTTGTTTGCCGAACTCTAGTTACTATAGCCAGCTAATTATTTTTGGATCCTTGTAGGCTTCGAGCTTTTTGTTTTTTGCTTTTTTTGTCTACAAAAGAGCTACAAAAGCTTTTCTCTTTGTCAAATCTTTAAAAAGTACTTTTTAAAATCAATTTTCTTTCTTTCTTTGACTTTCTTTGGGTTTCCTTGACTTTCTTTGACTTTCCTTGACTTTCCTTGACTTTCTTTGAGTTTCTTTGACTTTCCTTCACTTCCCTTCACTTTCCTTCACTTTCCTTCACTTTCTTTTCAATTCTTTTAGTTATAAATGAAGTTTAGACTAATCTCAAATAAAAATTAATAAATTTAATGTTCTTTTAATGTTTATCTTTATGTTAAAAAGTTAGAAAATAATTTTAAAAGCGTTTAGGCTAATATTTATTTGAATAGAGATTTGAATAGAGACTCTATTTCAATAGAGACTCTTTTCTACCAAAGTCAGCAGATTTTTGTGGTTTTTATCGAAAAAAGAGTTCTAAAAAGCCTCAGAATTACTGTCCAATATTAAGATTAGTGTATTTGAATTGGGAAAAAGATTTAGAGTTTAAAATTTGTGTGAATTTATGTGAATTTGTGTAAATTTTGTTTAATTTCATCAGTGCTAGGGATTTGTATGAATATTGAAAGTTAGCTAATTTTATTGTGACCGGTTTAAAGGGAAAGCAGTTGTGCCGGGTTTAAGGGGTAGTTGTTTCAAGGTTTAAAGGTTTTTATATGATTAGCCCTTTAAGCCGAGCACAACTGGTTTCCCTAACAGTTGTGCTCGGTTTAAAGGGAAGCCCGGTTTAAAGGGAAGCCCGGTTTAAAGGGAAGCCCGGTTTAAAGGGAAGCCCGGTTTAAAGGGAAGCCCGGTTTAAAGGGAAGCCCGGTTTAAAGGGAAGCCCGGTTTAAAGGGAAGCCCGGTTTAAAGGGAAGCCCGGTTTAAAGGGAAGCCCGGTTTAAAGGGAAGCCCGGTTTAAAGGGAAGCCCGGTTTAAAGGGAAGCCCGGTTTAAAGGGAAGCCCGGTTTAAAGGGAAGCCCGGTTTAAAGGGAAGCCCGGTTTAAAGGGAAGCCCGGTTTAAAGGGAAGCCCGGTTTAAAGGGAAGCCCGGTTTAAAGGGAAGCCCGGTTTAAAGGGAAGCCCGGTTTAAAGGGAAGCCCGGTTTAAAGGGAAGCCCGGTTTAAAGGGAAGCCCGGTTTAAAGGGAAGCCCGGTTTAAAGGGAAGCCCGGTTTAAAGGGAAGCCCGGTTTAAAGGGAAGCCCGGTTTAAAGGGAAGCCCGGTTTAAAGGGAAGCCCGGTTTAAAGGGAAGCCCGGTTTAAAGGGAAGCCCGGTTTAAAGGGAAGCCCGGTTTAAAGGGAAGCCCGGTTTAAAGGGAAGCCCGGTTTAAAGGGAAGCCCGGTTTAAAGGGAAGCCCGGTTTAAAGGGAAGCCCGGTTTAAAGGGAAGCCCGGTTTAAAGGGAAGCCAGTTGTACCCGGTTTAAACGGCTAACCATATAAAAAAGCTATGATAAGCTATGAGCTCTAGTTCTTTTTCGTTATACATCCGTAAAAATAAACCCCGATCATTTCTGTTATACATCCTCAAAATTCGCATTCCGATCGGCTGACCATCGGCTTCCGATCGGCTGACCCTATTGGAAGCGATGATTGAACACATAACATGATAGTTAACTAATAATAGTTAACTTTCAATGTTCATACACATCCAAATAAGGCCGGGAACCCAAATTTACTCCAATTGTTAGCGAGAATACGACACTCAACAGATGGAGGTGGGTTTACCGCTATGATAAGCTATGAGCTCCTTATTAGTTCCTTATTATTATTAGTTCTTTTTTTCAACCACAAGTACAACTTCCTGAATCCGGATGACTCTGTCATTCAAAGGCAGACGATTGAGCGTCTATAGGGATCTGCCAAATGGAAAAAGAAGAAGCACGGCACGCTAAATTCATGATCGAGTGGAAAAGGATGATTCTATTATTTCTACGAATGAATATTTCAACAAATTGCTACAGCATCGATTTCTTTTTGTTCTTATTTTGATTAAATTGATTGATTTTTGTATATTAAATGATTAGGAGTTATTTAAATTTAAATTTAAATTAAAAACAAACATTTAGAACAAAAAAGAATCGTTTTTAGTAAAATTAAGTTTAAGGTTTTTATTTTAATAAAAAGTTTAATTGAATAACTTTCCTCAGTTTTTAAATCAAGTTTTAGTAAAAAGTTGTACAGGAATTTTTAGATCATCCTGTTGACCAGTTTTAGATCAGTTTTAGATCACTGTCCGCAGCCTTGTTGTACCGTAGCCTTGTTGTACAGTAGCCTTGTTGTACAGTAGCCTTGCTATACCGTAGCCTTGTTGTACCGTAGCCTTGCTATGCCGTAGCCTTGTTGTACAGTAGCCTTGTTGTACAGTAGCCTTGCTATACCGTAGCCTTGTTGTACCGTAGCCTTGCTAAGCCGTAGCCTTGTTGTACAGTAGCCTTGTTGTACAGTAGCCTTGCTATACCGTAGCCTTGTTGTCCCCCAACCAAGTTTTTAAATAATAGTTATAATATCTAAAGCTTAATATCTAGCTAAGCTAAAGCTGATTATTATTTAATGTTTAATGACACTTAATAATGTTAAAAACCCGTGGAAAACCAACGAAAACCAACAAAAACCATTTTTAAGCTCTATACCTCTCTTTCTAAGCTTGATTTTAGAGAAACATTGAAAAGCTGCCTCTAATAAAAGAATCAACTCTTCTATTAGAATGTTTACGGTAAATGTTTACGATAAATTTTAGGCTACTGAAGCCCAGGCTGGGGTTGGGGTGAGTTGAGGTTTGGCGGAGGCCACTCCCCCCAGCTCCCCCCCAGCCACCGCCACACCAACCTTTCCCTCAAAGTGACCGCCCCATCGCTGCCAAAGCACCTTGTTCTCATTCAATCCACAGATTTTCTTTTCCTTTTCCTTTTCTATTCCCTATTTTTTTCTAAAAAGACAGCCAGCTGCCTGCTTATGCCTCAATAACTCATCCAATTCGGAGTTCTTTGTCTTCTCCGCCTTAGATTTCTCTACCTAAGAGTGCTTAGCATTTTCTCAACTTTTTCTTTACAAAATAGAATCTAGATTCTACAGTAATCTGACTCTAAAGCCTGTCTACTGTAGCCAGTTTGCTACAAGCTGGCTACAGCCAGTTTGCTACAAGCTGGCTAAATCTAGAGCCAGAGTACTGTAGGGTTTAAGCTGGGCATGGTTTAAGTCTACCGTAATTTAGATAGTATTACAGTAAGCCATTTGGTTAAATTAAGCGCTAGAATAACAAGAGGATAGTTTTTTAGAATTTTATAGAATTCTAGGATCTCAATCTCGTTTTTATCTAGCTAGCCTTGAGCTACCGTACCCAGTACCTGTACAGTAACCCGTTACTTAGCTAAAGTACTCCTCAAGGATCAGTACAGTACTAGTTACAGTGCTCCTCAAGGTCCGGTACAGTACTAGTTGCAGTACTTCTCCAGTACCAACACAGTACTAGTTACAGTACTCTCCAGTCCCATCACAGTACTAATTACAGGACTTCTCCAGTACTATCACAGTACTAGTTACAGTCTTCCTATCACTCTAAATCCTCTAGATTCCTGTTGATTCGATTTCTTTTCTTTTTGAAGCTCTTTTCATATAAAATTTCAAATTTCAGCTCGCTTTTTGGATAAAATCCACAGAAATTTCGCTCATCGATGTCACAAATCGGTGAAGCGATGCAACAAGTGCGCGAACATTTGCAAAAAAGTCCAACAGTTCGCTTCACACGCGCCCAGACGCACATCTTGACCTCGGAACTGCCAGAGCACTGGAGAAGTGAGGGTTTTGAGATTTATACAAAAATCTGGTACTTTAAACTTTCTCTACTTTGACTCAGAAATGAATCTAAACGAAAAAGGTTGCTAGATTTCATTCTAGCTTTCATTTGATGTACTTATTTCTACAATTTCTACAATTTCTACAATTTCAGGCAACAAATCCCTACAAATCCCGTTCACCGTGCTTTCACTCCTTCCAGTGCCTGATGGGACAAGGGTTTGAGTTTTGGAAAAAACATTGTTTACATTTCATTCACAATTTCTATGTCAGCTGATCGTTTTGTGCTAGGAAAAGAGAAAAGAGAGCTTTTTGAACATAAGAGAGCGTCATTTCTCTTTGTTTTTAGTTTATGCTAAGCATCGACTCAATCTTAACACTAGGTACCGTAGAAAGGGTACTAAGGGTACTGTAGGTTTATAGGTACTATAAAAAGGGTACTGTAGGTTTGTAGGTACTCTAGAAAGGGTTCTAATGGTACTGTAGGTTTATAGGTACTATAGAAAAGGTACTTTAGGTTCGTAGGTGCTGTAGAAAGGGTACTAAGGGTACTGTAGGTTCGCAAATACTATAGAAAGGGCACTAAGGATACTGTAGGTTTATAGGTACTATAGGAAGGGTTCTGTAGACTTGTAGATACTGTAGAAAGAGTCCTAAGGGTACTGTATGTTTGCAGATACTGTAGAAAGGGCACTAAGGGTACTGAAAGTACAGCAGCTCCTGTAGAAAGCCACTAAAGGTACTCTAGGTACTGTAGATACCTAGAGTACCTTTAGTGTTTACTATAGGTTCTGCAAAAGGCTAAAAATACCATAGATTGAATTGCGGCTATAAAGCTTGAATCTAAAAGAAGAAAAGAAGATTTTCTACAGGAGCTGCTGTACTTTCAGTACCCTCGGTACCCTTTCTATAGTACCTACAGTACCTACAGTACCCTCAGTACTCTTTCTACAGCACCCACAAGCCTACAGCCCCCTTAGTATCCTTTCCAAATTTTGGTTAATCAATTTGTTTCCAGATAACAGTTCACGCGGGAAACGAAGAGGCGCCATGTGGCGAGGTGCGAAACGCGCAATCTGAGTTCAAACGTCAATGCGCAAAATTCAGTGACTTGCGATTCGTCGGGAAGAGTGGGCGAGGTTAGTGAAGAAATTTGGCTTGGCTTTAGCTTGGCTTTGGCTTGGCTTTAGCTTGGCTTTAGCTTGGCTTTAGCTTGGCTTTAGCTTGGCTTTGGCTTGGCTTTTCGTCCACCCTTAGAACCATGTCGAAAATGAGGGGTTGTCAGTAGCTGGGGGAAAAGGAGAGGCATATCGCTACCGCACATCTCTCCCCTCATTCACTTGTTCCCCTTACCAGCTAGGGTATCTCTGGATGTGCATAACATCGCTCTTTCTCCTTTCTTTCCATTCCGAATATCCACACCCATCCAACAGCCCATCATCAACCTCATTCCCTCTTTCTCTTTGTAATCTGTTCCACTCATCTCCCCTATCGGCCACCATTTCGACCCGGTTATGAAAGGAAGATATGGGAAATGGAATGGAGGTACATAAGGATTCACTGGGGGGAAAGGAAAGTTGAGTTTGTCAGAAATGGTGTGTTTCTGAGCACAAAATCTGCCTCTAGATTGGATTATTGTAGCCGGAGATTGGTTTAAAAGCGTCTTTGAATTACTGTAGCTCAGTTTCCCCAATGCCAGCATCAAAGTTACAGCATTTCTTTTGACTACTGTAACTCTAGTAAAAGTCTAGACTCGTTTGGTTACTGTAGTCTAAAAAGCCTAGATTACTGTACCGGTTAGAAAGCCTAGATTACTGTAGCCTGTAGCCTAGAAAGCCTAGATTACTGTAGGCTAGAAAGCCTAGATTGCCGTAGTCTAGAAAGCCTAGATTACTGTAGGCTAGAAAGCCTAGATTACTGTATCTCAGGCAGCTACGATTTCTTTATCTCTTTCAGTCGAATGCGCATTCTTTTCTTTACAATCAATCTCATTCCATTACTTTTCCCCATTTCTCCCTCCAATCATCGTTCCTCATCTCACCGAATACCCATTTCCCAATTTTATTGATCTCCAAGACTTGACGACTCACAAAAAAACCGCATTTGACTTAAAGAGCAAAGAAAGAACTTGATCTAGAACTTGGGTTACTATAGCTAGGATTACTGTAGCTAGGATTACTGTAGCTACAGGGTTACTATAGCTACAGTAACCCTGTAGGTTAGGCTTAGGCTTAGGCTTGGACTTGGCTAGCGCCTGACGCTAAGTCTATTTGGGTTTGGGTTGAACCTCTGGATCTCAGCTCTGGATCATTTCTGGATCTCAGCCAGTTCCCGGAGCTAATGGACAGCCGATTTCCCTTGTGATTTTTGGATTAGGCTTAGGCTTAGGCTTAAGCTTAGACATCCTATAGGTTACTGTAGCTTTAAACTAAAGCTAGGCTTACTGTAGTGATGAGAAAACAGACTGGTCTAGAACTTAAACCAAAATTAGATTAGATTAACAATTGCTTAGCTTCAGGAGATTACTGTGAACTCAAAATTGATCATTTCGAGCACTGCTAAACTTTCACCACTTGGTTTACCAAATTCATACGCCAATTGAGCACTTGATGCGCTAGAAGGAACGCGTTTCTGGAACAAAAGCACAGAGCACAAAGTACACCAAGTAAAAAACGAGTTTTGATGGTTTAAGCTCGAAATTCTTGCTAGAATTCTTGCTAGATTTCACTCAAAAAAAAACCCAGATGAACCAGCAAATCGATGCCAATGACACTCACCTGTTTCTCACATGTTCTATAAATTTTATCTTCTCTACCGATCTTTGCAAAGTTTTCCCCTCAAAGTTTTTCTTTTTAACGAGCCTCAAACTTTTCACTCTGCCATTTGCTGGCTTCGGTGTGGTGAGGTGGTGAAGGGAAAAGGAAAGAGGAAGAAAGAGAGAAGAGAAAGAGAGAAGAGAAAGAGAGAAAGAAGAGAAAGAAGAGAAAGAAGAGAAAGAAGAGAAAGAAAGAAAGAAGAGAAAGAAATGAGAAACAGTGAAAACTTAAGGAAATTGGAACCTTTTCGAGTTGCCTGTTGAAATTTTAACGACTATTAGTTTAACCCAGTAGCCACTACAATTTTCCTTCTACAGTACCTGTAAAGCTTACAATACTAGCACCTGTAAGTACTGTAACCTTTACAGGTACTTTACAGGCACAGCTTTACAGAGCACCTAAGCCCAGAGACATTCTGCCCAGCAGAACCATTTCGGAGACATTTTGACAGACCTAGAGTTGCGGAGAGATTTAAAATCAGTGTTTATGGTAGCTTTGTCCAATCGTGTTTGTAGTGTACTTTTTACTGTACTGTTTACTGTACATACTGTACTAGAACTTTCTGTGGTGCAAGTACTGGCCAATTAGCTGTAAAACATAATAATGTAAAATAGAAGTTGCTCCAAGAGAAAAACAAAAGATGCATCAGGGATCGAACCCTGATCTTGCGAACGGGAGCTCAATGCGTTATCCACTAGGCCACCAAGGTATCTGAACGCGGCTAGCAAAAAGCGTTTTGAAGCATCCCTCCCTCAACTTCGGCTCCAATACCAGCAATGTACTTTACTATCATTTTAGTACAGTAATCCAGTTTACAGTAATCCTGAGCCTAAGCCTAAGCCTAAGCCTAAGCCTGAGTCTGAGCCTAAGCCTAAGCCTGAGTCTGAGCCCGAGCCTAAGCCTAAGCCTAAGCCTAAGCCTGAGCCTGAGCCTACGCCTAAGCCAGAGCTCTGAGCCCAAGCCTAAGCCTGAGCCTAAGCCTAAGCCTGAGCCTGAGCCTAAGCCTAAGCCAGAGCTTAAGCCTAAGCCTAAAACTGAGCCTCCCCCAGCGAGCTAACCCTGCGATTTCCTCAAAATTCTGTGCGGTTGTTGGCGGTGGCAGTCGGCCGGCCCCAATGTGCTGATCGGTGTGGGTGAAAGGATCCCAGTCGCTTTTTGTTGAGCAAGGCACAGATCATTATCTCGGTTTTGAAGAATTCCCCCTCAACTCTCTCCCTTTCCCCCACAATGGCAATGCCAAGAGAGCGAATTTCCCCACCAAAGCACTTTTCACCTCAACACTTGAAAAACAAAAAACGATTTTGGTAGAATGGCGCCAAAAATTTGGGGGATTCCGTGCGGGAAACGCTTGTTTTGTGGGCTTGAAAATTGGTTGAGAGAATAGAGTTCAGAGGCCAGATTTCCCGATACATTCAACTCATTTAGACAATAGAGACAATAGAAAACAATGAAAGAAGTTTTAGGCCGAACCTTTCACTTGACTCTCGTCATTCACACCGATCCTTTACAAGTCATCGTTGTCGCTCGAGCGATAAAGGTTTGTTCAAGATTAAAGCATTCTTAAAGTTAGATCTTAACGTTATCTATAAAGTTGGTTCTTCTCTAGGTGACAGTGGACGGTCCTCGGGAGCCGAGGCCGAAACCCGGCGAGCGTTCCCCTTTATTGAGGTAGTTGGGAAGTGATCTGCACTGCATGATTCTTTCCCTGACACTAACCGACATTGAAATTCTGTACTGAATTTGAAGTCTAAATCAGATCCAGGTCTAGATTTAGGTTCACTTCAAAGGCCAGGGTTCAGGTCAGGATCTAGATCAGGGTCCAAGCCAGGACTTAGGCCAGGATTTAGGCCAGCGTCCAGGTCCAGGTCCAGGACAAGGTTCAGACCCAGGTCCAGGCCAGGGTTCAGATTCAGGTCCAAGCCAGAACACAGGCCAGGATCCAGGCAAGGGTTCAAGTCCAGGTCCAGGACAGAGTTGAGGACAGGATCCAAGCCAGGACTCAGGCCAGGGCCCAAGCCAGGACTCAAGCCAGGGTTCAGAATAGGATACAGGTCCAGGTCTAGGCCAGGGTTCAGATCCAGGTCCAGGATAAGGTTCAGATCCAGCTCCAGGATAAGGTTCAGATCCAGGTCCAGGATAAGGTTCAGATCCAGCTCCAGGATAAGGTTCAGATCCAGGTCCAGGATAAGGTTCAGATCCAGGTCCAGGATAAGGTTCAGATCCAGCTCCAGGATAAGGTTCAGATCCAGGTCCAGGATAAGGTTCAGATCCAGGTCCAGGCCAGGGTTCAGGTTCAGGTCTAGGCCAGGGTTCAGGTCCAGGTCCAAGGCCAGGCCAGGATTCAGGCAAGGGTTCAGATTCAGACCCAGAACAGAATCATCACTTGCTCACCCAGCACTTACCAACCTAACACTAGCTGCAGTAATGAGTGTTTGCCACTGCAGCTTTAACCGATCACTCACTAGGTGACAGCGGACGGACCTCGACCCGGTCGACGACCATTGATTGAAAGAAAAAAAGTAGAAGGAATAGTGAAACGAGAAGAGACACCACCAATGAAGAAGATACGTCTCGATTCGATTTCAACAGATCGATCAACGTCGACAAACTCCAGTGCGAGCTCGTCTCCTGCACTAACAAAGTGAGCACTAACAGCAGTAGTACTGTAGCTGTAGTGTACTTACTGTACTGTACTGTTTACTGTACTTAATGTACTGTATCGTTTACTGTACATACTGTAGTGTACTATTTACTGTACTGTTCACTGTGCATACTGTACTAGAACTTTCTGTGGTGCAAGTACTGGAAGTGTAAGCACCGAAAGTGTAAGTACTGGAAGTGCAGGTCCTGTAAGTGACTTTGACACAGTTTACCAGCTCATTTGCTTGCTTACTAACAAGTTTTCTTCACTAATTTCAGATCTAAAGTATCGAAAGGCTAGATTTAAAGGCAAAATTCCAGGAAATTCCCTTGGGACACGCCACCGTCAAGTGGTGGATGGCCTGGTTTCCCATCACCGATTCCTCTGATCTCACATTCTCCGCATTCCTATCCTTCACCAATCCCTGGCCTCTTCCCACAGTTGTACTCGATGCAGTTACAGGTAAATGTTTAAAGAATTCGGAGATGCTTGCTGAGAAGCTTGCTGAGAAGCTTGCTGAGAAGCTTGCTGAGAAGCTGACTGAGAAGCTGACTGAGAAGCTGACTGAGAAGCTGCCTGAGAAGCTTCCTGAAGCTTCCTGAAGCTTACTGAAGCTTACTGAAGCTTCCTGAAGAGTCCTGAAGCTTCCTGAAGCTTGCTGAAGCTTCCTGAAGCTTCCTGAAGCTTACTGAAGCTTCCTGAAGCTTCCTGAAGCTTCCTGAAGCTTGCTGAAGCTTGCTGAAGCTTCCTGAAGCTTCCTGAAGCTTACTGAAGCTTCCTGAAGAGTCCTGAAGCTTCCTGAAGCTTCCTGAAGCTTCCTGAAGCTTCCTGAAGCTTACTGAAGCTTACTGAAGCTTCCTGAAGAGTCCTGAAGCTTCCTGAAGCTTGCTGAAGCTTCCTGAAGCTTCCTGAAGCTTACTGAAGCTTACTGAAGCTTCCTGAAGAGTCCTGAAGCTTACTGAAGCTTCCTGAAGCTTCCTGAAAGCCTTCGTCCTATCACTATTCCTCTAAAACGATCTATTCATTTTGGCAAGAAATTTTTGCATGAAGCATGTTTGTCCAGTACAGTACATCCAGTACAGTACAACTACCGTAATCACAAAAATCATTATAAGTTTAAATAGAGCACAGAAATTTGCATGCAAAAGTGATTTCAGTATGAATTTCTCTACAAGATGAGCGCCGGAAATGAGACTACAAAAGGTGCAGTAGGCTTTTGTTTTTCACTTTCTACATTTCACATTCGATTAGTTCGAATAATCTCTCTGGTTTAGAGTTCCTTGAATCAGCACTGATAACATTTCGTTCAATTAACAAATCACTAAGAAATTCTTAGAAAATTCTTATCGCACGATTCTTCTAACCGAATGCTTAAGAATCACGATTCCAAAAAAAGAATTGAAAAGAAAAGCATTGAAAAGAAAAGCACTGACAAGCACTGAAGCACTGAAAAGGGACCAAATCCGACTGAGTTACCCCCTGTTTTAGCATCGGTAATGAAAGCCATTCAATTCTTGAAAGCCATTCAATTCTTGAAAGCCATTCATTTGTTGAAACCCATTCATTTGTTTGTGCTAGTACCTTGAGCTAATTGATGTTCGATTCCAGGCAGCCCTACTCGCCTCCCGTCCCACTCCATTCCTCTCCCCATCATCACTCCAATCGACGCCACTTTCCACTCGTCTCAATTCCCAAGCCTCTCTCTCAGCCCTCACAATCCCTCAAAATCAGCCTTCCATCAACTCTCACCAGCCTTCCAACAATTCTCATCAACCGATCTCACCGCCCGTAAAACACTTTTCTACACAAGGTGCGTTTTGACGTTTTGAAGCGACAGACAGACAGCTTTTCTCATGAAACGGTTCCTTATGCGTACTGGTACGTACTGTACTTGGTACTGGGCGTACTGACGTCCTAACCTACTGTACATTGTACCGATGTACATTGTACTCGTTCGTCCTGTGGGATCAGTTTACTGTAGCTAGGGAATGACAAAATCCAGCAGGTGATTGCTTTGCTAGTTTACTAGAAATGGCTTAGGAAATAGAACCACAGCAGCTTCAAGAACTGGATATGGTTTATTGTAGCTAGGTCACGAAAGAATCCAGCTCTTGAGTTCTCTAGCTACAGTATAGCTACAGTATCCCCTAGCTGCTAGGACAGTAGACTGCTAGGATTTCTTGTAGCTCCGATTTTCTGTAGACTGCTAGGATTTCTTGTAGCTCTTTACTGATTTACTGAATTCTAATCGAGTTACAGCTCTAATCCAGCTAGCTACAGTATTCCAAAATACAGTTTTTCTAGATTTACATTTTGTAGATTCTGTTTTCCAATTTCCAATCTTATTACAAAATGACGTTATCGGTAAGAAATTTTCGCAAGAAAATAGAACTGATAAGCACAAAAAACAAAGATGAATAATAGAATTTTGCCAGAAAACGTCGATCTCTATTTTTAGCGGATTCAACGCCGACCACATCGAGAAAACGAAAGAAATCGATGGAAATTGAGGAAAATGAGGAGGTGAGAGGGAAAAGGACGAGTGAGACATTGTGGAGACCATTTGAGGCAACGAGATAGAGTTTTCAGTACTGTAACTTTTTTAGTTTGATGTATCTTGTGAGAGCTAAACCTGGCTTCAGATCCTAGATTCCAGCTTTGCCCTGAGTCTGAGCCTAAGCCTAAACCTGAGTCTAGCTTAAGCCTAATCCTAAGCAAAGCCTGAGCCTAAGCCAAAGCCTGAGCCTGAGGCCTAGGCCTGAGCCTGAGGCTTAAGTCTGAGCCTAGGCCTAAGCCTAAGCCTAAGCCAAAGCCTAAGCCTAAGCCTAAGCCTAAGTCTAAGCCTAAGCCTAAGCCTAAGCCAAAGCCAAAGCCTGAGCCTAGGCCTAAGCCTGACCTAAACCCAAATAGACTCAGTCTTGATCCAGACTATGATAACCCAGAGCCACAAAAGCCAGTAACCAAGGGTCATAGAAGTTACAGTAATCTAGAGACAAAGACTACAGTAACCCAGAGACTGTATCTACAGTCATCTAGGGTCACAGTAACCCTACAGCCTACAGTAATCAAGTGTCACAAAGGCTACAGTAATCTAGAGACACAGAAATGCAGAATCTAGAGACACAGAATCTAGAGACACAGAAACTACAGTAACCCAGGATTACTGTAGCTTCTACAGCCTTAAGGCTAAGCCTAAGCCTAAGCCAAGACTGAGTCCAAGCCTAGATACAGCCCTAGGCTCAGATCTAAATCCTATGCTGACTAGTTAATGAGCTAGACTTCAGGTTTCTTTCTCTAAAACTTCATTGTATTTTATTTTCAAATCCATTTCAATCAACAAAATCTCTATTTGCATTTATTTGCATTTATTCTCTTAAGCTTTTACTTGATTTTATTCTCTTACGGGTTTTTTGTGTTTTTGAGAATTCTTTGTCAAGTTTAGACGGGTTTTTCTTTACTTTCTTCTTTGTTTTCACGCCTAAACACACCCTATCTAGTGCACTTTTCTTTTAAAACCAATCGTAACGCAAAGATTTCAGTGCGCCAGAAGGGATTCGTTTGGGCGTTTAGACGGGAAATCATCACTCTTTTGTGCCTTCAACTATTCAGGGTGTACAGATTTTAAAGAATTTTTCCAAAATGCTATAATAAACTTTATTTTCTTGAAAATTATGATCATTTCTCAAAGATTCTTGGTCGTTTTGTGGCTCGCTGGGATTTTCGGCGCTCCGGTGAAGGATCCTGAAGAGTTTTTTCAATAAATGATTTACAAATTTTTGATTAGATTTTTGATTAGAAGTTTTAGATAAAAGCTCAGCCATTTATGTTGAATTTGCTGTACAATTTGCTGTACAATTTTATGTAATCTTAAAACTATTATTTTACTGTTGTTCCCATTCGTTTCATTGGCTCATCTGCACTTTTTCCCACATCGATTTCGATCTCTTTTGACGGATCGATAGGCAGTCGAATCTGTAAAGCTTGAGATAAATGTCAGACAGCTTTGCTAAAAGAAGTTTAGGGTTATCAAGATTGAACTAGAGTTACTGTAGACGGGCTACTGTAGACGGGCTACTGTAGACGGGCTACTGTAGACGGGCTACTGTAGACGGGTTACTGTAGACGGGCTACTGTGAACGGGTTACTGTAGACGGGCTACTGTAGACGGGTTGCTGTAGATGGGTTGTTGTAGACAGGCTACTGTAGACGGGCTACTGTGAACGGGTTACTGTAGACGGGCTACTGTAGACCGGTTGCTGTAGATGGGTTGCTGTAGATGGGTTGTTGTAGACAGGCTACTGTAGACGGGATACTGTGGACGGACTATTGTGGACGGATTACTGTGGGCTGGTTACTGTGGACGGGCTACTGTAGACGGGTTACTGTGAACGGGTTGCTGTCGATGGGTTGCTGTCGATGGGTTGCTGTAGACAGGCTTGCCCAACCCTGGTGTACCAGTTTTAGCTGGTAAGCTCTAGGTTACTGTAAACAAAGCTTGGTCTTGGTCACAAGAGCCTGGTCGAGCTCTTGTGAGCCTGGTAAGCGAGTTTAAAGTTTGCCAGTCTAGCCAGTCCAGGTCAGCGAGTCTAGCCAGTCCAGGTCAGCCAGTCTAGCCAGTCCAGGTCAGCGAGTCTAGCCAGTCCAGGTCAGCCAGTCTAGCCAGTCCAGGTCTATACTATTGCCAATAGTTACTGTAGAGCTGCCCAAAAAACAGTACCAACAACAGTGCCCAGACAACCAGAATAACCAGACACCTAGCCAATCAATCCACAGCCCGGGCAGTCCCTATCGTAAGCTACAGCTAGCTGCTATTCTCCTTTCCTGGCCTATAGCAGCCAAAATCCTCTAGCTGGGAAAGAGCTTGAAATCTACGTAGCTAAAGCTAAAGCTAAAATGGCGCACAAACACGAACCCTCTCCTCCTCCGGTTCATAGGTGACATGGATTTGTTCAGAGTGCATTTTTTCGACTTTCTCTGTTTGATAATCGATTCGATGTTGTTGTGATTTGAGTTTTTTGCTAAAACGTTGCGATTTGTGAGATTAAACTAAGAATTTCCATAGAATTTTGCATATAATGTTATTTAAATACTTTTAGACACCTTTTTTTTGTTCTCCAGACAGTTTTTCTCGGTGATTGCTCGCTTTTGATTTCATCGTTTCGGTACTTTTTGCAGAGTTGTTGAAGTTTCTAGAAAAATCTACTGAGAATCTACTGAGAAAGCTACAGTAATCCAGCTAGTTTACGGTAGCTTTAAAGAGCTTTAGAGAGCTTTAGAAAGCTTTAGAAAGCTTTAGAGAGCTTTAGAGAG